>JAQIXX010001502.1:0-33013 GCA_034700605.1 Willowsia nigromaculata
GCTTGTCCACCATCCTCCAAGAAGTCACAGCAGCTATGAGCCATTGTCTCTAATCAGCGTGACAGGGGACGGTGTTGGAGGACAGCAGACAACTTTCTCCGCAGCAGTATCACCGAAAACCGTGGCTGCTATGTCAAGTAATTCCAATAATTCTTCTGCATCTCCTGCGGGTCCTATAGATTCAACTGCTGCTGTTGCTTCCGTTGGCGGTGGCAGTGGAAGTGCTGCTGCAGTCTCGCATAATAATGACTACTCAGTAGATTGCAATTCTGATTCGGAGCAACCACTTCTTCAACAACAGCATCCGAATCATCCTCATCATCAACAACACCATCAACCGCAATACCATCACCATCTTCCTTACAACAACAGCAGCAGTAACGGTAGCAGTCACAGCAGTCAACCGCCGACGTATTTATTCAATACGTACCATAATCCACAAAAAAGTTGTGCAACTTCATCTTCCGCTGCTGCCGCTGCAGGAAATGGATTCTTTGGAAGTGTTATTAGCACAAATGTTGGAGGAGCGGGTGGGGGTAATAATGTAGGTTACACTGCGACAAACACGTCAAGTAGTAATACCATTTCATCAAACTCCTCGAATCAGTACTACAGAGCTCAAAAAAGGACGTTCTGGGCGAGGTCCAGTTCTACCACAAGCACAGAAACTGAAATTTAAAAACATGAGTATCAAAACTTTCTTCAATATACACAGTTATTTTCCTAACTTTAGTAATGCCAAGATGGATAAGTACTGCATTCACTCGGAATGAATTATCATCAAAGTGCTCCAACAGCAGGGGGAAATGAAGTTTACATGAAACTAGTATTTTTTATTATTGTTCGTTGAGGACAAGAAGGAAGGAAGTTATTTTTCTCTCCAACGATTTAGAATTTAGGTAGAGAAAGCATTTACTAGACTAACTTTTATGAATGCAGTCGTACGAAAATTATTAATCGTCTTATCGTGAAAACCAGTTTGATATTTTCATTAAATTTTATTACTTGGACGAGTACAATTTCATATAATGATGCCGATTTGTGCATGCTTCCAAAGTCATTCTCTTTACTCGGTAGATCGGTAGATATGCACATAAAATTAACTTGATAAATAAACAATTTAATTAGTAGGTTCAAATCGAATAGAATTACGCTCCGCTAAACCTACATTTATTTCACCTACTTGCAATAATGAAGACAAAGAAGCTAAAACTAACCTCAATACTTTTACCGATTTTATGAAACCGTAAAGCCATAATGTAATTAAGCGGAAGAGATATAATGATTGATCTCTTATTTAAGTATGATAAACCGATACATTCCTGAAAATATGCAAAGACATTATAGCTTTTAAGAAATTAAAGATTTATTCTTTGAAAAAATCTTTTGAGTTGAGCAAATCATTTAATTTGTTTTGTTTCAAATAATTGAGTGGTAGGTTTTAATTCTGCAGATACTTAGAAAAGGTTATCTGCAATACGAGACAGATAAATATATTGTCCTTCCTGATTCACAGAACCATGAAATTAGGAGTCAATATTTATTTCTATTTGGTTCTAAGCTAAAAACCGTTGAACGTCAAGTGTGCTGCTTTGAAATATCACATGAAACTCATTATAGCTTTTAGGGAATGAAAATAGAGCGTTGGATTTTCTTTAATGAAAATCATTTGAACAGAATATACCTACATTAGCCAAAAAGTGTTTATCAACCTACTATTTTGTGATTATGTGTCCATTGTCCAAAAAACCTACTTTTTGGGATTCTACGTAGATTGGTTCCAAACTCAGTAATTCGCACCAGAGTTGTAAAATTATCCATCCCAATTTTACTACCAATGACCTACGTTTCAATCCTTTTTTTTTATAGATCTGTTGATGTTGTAAATACACATTTTATCCTGTGGTCATACAAATAATTAATACAGTTTCATGAAAAATGTTGACATGATAATTATAGCCTATAAAATATGATGCAATGACGATGAGTTTTGTTATTGCAGAGCTCCTTGCTACATTTAAAATTAATGTAATTAAAAGTTGAACCCATTTATGTATGTAAGCTAAACAAACATAATTTAAGAAGACTGATGACAAAACATAAAAAGTTATATTATTAAATTAAAAGTCAACATATAGTCGTGTCACAGGTTGTGGCACAATTTCTTGGATGCATATATATTCTAAAATATGTACAATATATAATTAAGCCAAAAATGTAACTGCACCACTGCAAGCCAGGATATAGATTGTAGTAATCAATCACCAGCACCTGTTGTTTAGAAATGACATTTTAGATATTATTATAGAATTTTATAATTTAATTTAACGTCTGGTACTCTCTAAGAAGAACCTTTCTTGGCCGGTTTATAGAATCTCACACATTTTCTATACTATACTGGTTAACAGGTTATGAATTAAACGTGAAAGTACGAGAATATTTTAAAATATCTTCGTGACTAATTGCCTTCAGAAAAAGAGGTTATGAACTTTCAGGGGAGAACTTTTAATTATTTTCATTCCTTTAATTCAGATATTTTCATTATAAAACATTTTGTAAGAATCAAGACGAATTTGATGAGATGTGTTTTTCTTTTCTAGTAAAGCTACTGAACCTCCATTGATAGCATTGCATTTAAAACATTTTATAAATGAGACTTTGTACTGTGAAAGAAAATGATTTTGATTTGATGCAAATCTCACACAAAGGTTGTTAATTATTATTGTAACAAAGTACGTTTCTGAATATATTGTAAATTCTACGAAGTAGTCTTAAGACACAAAACTCAGATAACGATGATTTTCCCAATTTTTATGAACTTATAATTGAGGAATCAAAAAGTCTTATAATATGTAAAATTGTTCGAAAATATATGACATATTAATATAGTGATTGGTATTAAATGCAGAAAAAAGAAGAATATTTTTAAATATGAACTATCTATGTAGTGCACCAAGTCCATATTAAACAGGTGTGGCAGATTATATAGTCAGAGAAATTGAAAGATTTTGAAAAAAAAGATGGCAGAACGTTACGAAGAGAAACATTGTTGATATACATAAGAATACTATATAGTGAAAGTTGTCATTGATAAATTGATATGGTTGGGTGAAGATGGAGGTGTTGTAGAAAAAGATTAATAATTTTTAAGCAAAGGCACATTATATGAAAATTGAAAATGATACGCATAAAGTTGTATTTCAAGGAGGTATGGTACAAGAAATAAAGTGAATAAAACTATGATTTTATTGAACTATATAATTAAGAATCCATTAGCATACAAATTAAATTCTCATTTATATGGAACGTATAGAGAGTCAGGAGGATCCATTCTTTCAGGAGTTCCAACATCTTACACTTACTTGGGTGTTATGCGCAGGTACGCAGGCGATATGAGCTGCATCATACCTGTTTCACTTACGCTTACCTGATGTCCAACATGATGACTGTTATGACCCATTTTACTAGAGAACGCTACTTTTACCTTTAATCCTTCCTGCATGACGACGTATTAATTTAGTTTTGAAATCATGAAAAATTCAGCCAAAATATGATTGAAACGAACACAAATGAGTATTGCTTCCATATATCTTGATATGCCATTATTTATTGTAAACAATGTTCTACAGTCATCACCCACGTATAATATTCTTATACAACATTAATATTCATATTCCATCAATTTAAATGTAAAGTCAGTTTCATGGCTAACAGTAAATTAATCCTATTGCTTAGCTTAATTGATATAGTCTAGACATTTCTCTCTAACAAAATGGGAAATACATATCAACATTGCACATCGCATTTTTATCTTTTTAAAATCTGTAATATAATAGTTAACAATTACGGAGAAATCGGAGACTGGAAAGGAGCGCATTTACAGTAAAATTACTCAAGAAAATTACCTCTTTTAAATACATGTATATACACACCTTTTGTAATTAGCGGTAAGCTATAGTTTATAAAAATTGATAATATATTAGCATGACTTGGCAACTCTATCAAACATGAAACGAATCCCTATGCTTTTTTTACACCTTTCCCGTTTGCCGTTATATTTCATAAATAAACTTTACGTCTATTCGTTATGCTACTTAACAAAACTCACTACAAAGTTAAAATCTGTGGGTAAAACGAGACCACTTTCAGTAATAATTGTCAAAATAACCTGGATTACAAAGTACCGCAATGATAAATTCGTTTCATAAAATCACAAAAAGAGGGAAGAATTAGCATTTGAAACGTTAAAAATGCTAATTATCCGTAATAGCTGTGTATGTGATACGAATAACCACAGTTTTTTTACTAATACAATAATCCTGATCAACGTTTCTACATCCCTTACGCATGTAAATCATTAACTAGTGCGCATAAAGAAACGATGTCATCTTCTACTAAAAACCCAATTGATTTCAAAGGTAAGTTTAATATTATGTATGTGAATTTGATTGACAGTGAAAGTTGTCAAATAGAATAGGTCATTTACCAATTAAGATATAAGCTTAACATTATTTCTTTCTTACGAACTGTTTGTTTTTTGGCAAAAATCTGAAAGCATTTTGTTCATCAGTTTCTTAAAATGTATTTAAAGTATCGATCACTTTTTTTCAATACTATAACCAGCAAATCTTTGAAAACTTATTATTTGCTCTCTTTCAGAAATAATATTTTATGATGGACCAGGACCAGGAATAAAAACATTAAAATTTTTTGTTTTTCTTTCATACGCACACTATAATTTTGCATCGGACCGGATATGCAATACCAAACATTTTCATGATACATCAAAAATGTCACGGTGGTTGTATACTTCATTTTCAAGTTGATAATCATCAGATATTCTATATGATGCGCGATTGAATCAAACAAAGCTAATAAAATATTTTGTTTTTATAATTAAAACTCTCTTTTGTGCATGGTCTCTTTCTTCTGGTTAATTTTCATAAAAACAATCCGTTTACCATCCCAAATTCCCAAATCGCCGAGATCATAAATTCAGAGATTAGCAATTCTTTCCCCAATTCTTCACTACTTTTAAAGATACAATTAAAATGTTGTAACATGTTTCCTTACTTCTTCATTCCCAAGTAAAAATTACAATCAACCATTTACGAGTTTTTCTACTTTATTTACAATATTCAATAAGTAGCTATTGATTTTGAATAAATATAGTAATTAGCAATAAGCTATTAAATTGATTATGATAACGCCTCCGTAAACATGCATTTAGCTGATTCAATATTAGTTAAATTGGGTTATATTCAGCAACTATAAGGATTTGTATTAAAAGACTTTTTACATTCTAAAAAACAGTCTGGACAATAAATTGAGTTTTGTAAAATATTCTATCATAATGCTAATTAGTAGACAATTTTATTAGTTAACCTTTTAGTTTTTTAATGTGACACAGATATGGAAGATATTCTGAGATGCATCTCATCATTGTCAACGATTTTGATTTTTTTTCTTTTGCGTTGGATATTGTATGTTTTTGCATACATGACCGTGTAGTTACTATATATGTTATTGTTAATCATATGTATAAGATTAATCACTTAATATTTTTTAGAAGACTGAGATAATTCCTTGAACCACTGAATATATATAGTTCCTTCTCGGTGACATGTACATACCATAAAATTGTCTATATTTTTGATAAAAACATTTAAAGTGATTGATTTTTTGATGTACAGTTTCTACTTTATTTTAATTTGGCCTTTGATTGACTGCGATACCTAAGTATATTGTATAATGTTTCGTATTTATCTCTCAGCTCTTACGTACATGTAGATAAAAACAGAACCTTACAGTTGAGTAGTTAAAATCGTCTATAAAACTTTGCTGATTATATTTATACAGTTTTAAAAGAAACAAAAACAACTCGTAATTTAGTAGCTCAATTCTTTAAAGTTTAATAACAATTCTAATCGTCCTAAATTTAATAATACCGTATTTCTAACTTGCTTCAAGGACCAATGATAGAAATCACTGCTTTGTCATCTTCCTCTATCGTTATAAAAAGAGACAATGCAGCATTCCAGCACTTTTATGATATGTTTCGTTAACACCGAGTAAGAATATACTCTATACTACACCCAATGCTTGCTCGGTTTATTATTATAAATATTACATATACGTTCCCACCACTTCTTCATATAATTATTAGAGATACATTAACTTATGTAATGTAAGAAATAAAAACCAAAATTAAAGCAATCACCTATCTAAACTTAAAATTTCAATAAAAATCACATTTTCCACTACCTCCTTCTCTATCGATTGAGGGAATCAACTACAACTGCAAAATTGCAGCATATTTCTTTGAAAAGATTACAATGGAGAGGAACTAGATGTATATGACTAGATGCATACTGTAATAATAGAGAAAAAGAAAGATAAACCACAGAAGTAGTAAATTAATTGATGAGATTTTCAAAAAAGGAAGTAATTATTCATTCATTTATACTTAAAATTACTCTACTGTCGGGAGAAGAATAGCAAACGTAGAAGACAAATCTGAACAATGTCTACATAATACAGTTCATGCAAAATGCAACACTCATTTGATAATTTGGAAGATGTTTGCTCAACACTACTATTTCCGTTTTAGTGTTTTAAAATTACTTGGATTGCTAACTCATTCACCAATCAAATATTTATTCTGCACTTCACCAAAAATTATGCAAAGTTCATAGAAGATTTGTTTTAAAACATTTCTAGCTTGATAATGGGCAGTTGATCTGTGGAAGAACATTTTCTACTACTTCTATATTAACATTCTTGTGGTGTACCGACAAAGTGGTTTATATTGTATGCTTTGTTTTTTTTTCTGAAAATAGATTTCTAACGACTACTTGCTTATTAATATAATGTGGCGTACTATTTTAAATTCTACCAACACATTCCTACAAAAGCCTACCCTACACGGATATAATACAGATGCACCGCCACTCCTTTCTTTCGCTTATAATAAAACTCACGGCTCCTATAGACTGAATATAGTGACAACACTAAAAAACTACAACCACAGGTAGCAAACTTATTTCATATAGTTATATATGTATATACACAAGATAACACATTTTGTAACGCTTTTTAATATTAAAGTCCGTAAATACGTAGCTTTACATATATACATGAATTATAGCTAACTTGCAAACATAGGAATTTCATATATATCTTTAAAAGGAAACATTAAACTTAAGTAAAAACCCTGCTCGTAACATTCTTCTTAATTAAATCTACATAGATCATTCGCATAACAATAAAAGTGACAATAGTAAAAGTATAAGACATGAATACAATAATATAATGTAATTTGTGTATCTATTCTATAACATATCAAATGAAAAAGGAATGGGTAAATGGTTTAATGAATAGAGCACTGAAAATTACTGTCATTTTTCATAAAAATGATCAACCAAAACCAGCAGTAACAACGTGACTGACATCACTGAATTTCATTCTTATTTCCTATAGTAGTGTACAGGTTAGGTAAATGATTTTGACAATCAAACATGACGTGCTCCACATTATTTCAATGAAGTAGACTCTTCAAGAATTACGCAAGTAACAATATAACAATATATATTCCTAGATGGTATAATATATACTTTTTTTTAGATACATAACACTCTATCTATTGAGGAGAACTTTTGTATGTTGATGATGATGATGTGATGTATGGGGAGAAGGGCCCCACTGTGAGACTCGCGAGTGTGGTGGTGGTGTCAGCAGATGCCTCCATAATACACGGGCCCATCATCTCCCACTTTACTTGTCTTCTATCCGATTCGTTGGATTCCGAGAAGACGAAAAGCAGAGTTTCATGATGAATGGAAACTTTCCACCTACGGAGAGAAAGGAAGATTTACAGTGAAAAAGCACTTAAATTAGAGAAACTTTAATTTAAGTGAAGTGTACATATTGTTTGAATAGCACACACACATTCAAGGCGCACAATAAGCACAATGCATTCTATTATTACAAACCATCACATCGTGATTGCATGGCTGTCTCTGTGTGTTTAGGTTACATGCTCACCAAAAAAGCACAGTCACATCAACCCCTTCACTTGTAAAATAAAATGGACGTTTTAGAGGAAAGTAAACGCAAAAGCTAATCTCATTATTACTAAAAGGTTTGAAAACATCTACAATCAATAATGACAAAACATTTTGCTGAACTGAACACAGAGACAGGAGAGGAGGAGGAGGATGAAGAGAAAAGAGCTGATGCTTTCACTTACCAGAGCTTTTGATCGGGTAGTGGTTCATAATTGAGAGCGCTTCCACTGCCTCAGTTACAGTTTCGAACTCAATCAGCCCCGAGGAGCTCCTTTCACCTACAGTATATGAAGAAGCAACAAATCACCCACAATTATTGCGAGCAACAACAGAACCGTTCTCCCAATGCTCTTTCTTTAGAGCACAGGCAAAACTTATTTTATAAATACAGAGAAAGAGCGAGAGAGTTTAATTTGTAGTTGTTGATGATGATAATAACGAAAATAACAACAAAATGAGAGGGTATGGAGAAGGTTGAGAAAACACTACTACTGTGCACAATGTGTATATGTGCAAGAACATACACACAACACGGCTAACAAAGTCATGTAATTATTTTTTCTCTCCTTTTCAATTTAACTCTCTTTTGCTGCTCTGCGGAGGAACAACTTACTTTTCGACTGGAAAAACTTGATCGCCTTTGGCCTGGGCGCTTTAGCATCTGTGAAAACATCTCTCATCTCGTTTTCCGCTATGTTGGGAGGGGTATTAAAGAAGTGCAGCGTCTATGGACCAGAAACAAGAGCCATTCCATGAAATATATTATGCTGTCAACTCGCACGACGAGGTCATTTGTATTGAAACCCTTTAATCTTTTTAAGCATATACATGCATGCATAACTTTATAGTTTTCATTTACGAATCGGACGGTTAAATGACAAAAGGTGAGAAAATTAACATGGACTATACTTATTCATATATATTTCACATCGGCACGACACGAAGTTTTGACAGGGCTCAACAAAAATAAATAACAGTCATTTTCGATAATTAGCGTCACAGTCAATTCCGAAATGAAAGAGTCTTCTTTGCAAGCATTCGAAAGTAATATTAATCGCTTAATAAATATTATGAGCTTGACATTTTATTTTATAACTAACAAATCTCATCAATCTCAAAAGTTGGATTGGGTCAGTTAATCACAGTGCCCCATCGCCAATGTTTTCGTAGTTTTGCTAACATGGAACAAAGCGTAAAAATAACCTGAACATTGTTAACTTTCAGACTTGCAGATTAACTGCGATTTCACTGAAAAGAGAGAAATATATATTGTGTTCTTGGTAGTATAAAAAAATCCCAATGTAATTTGTAGATAACCACAAAGCAACAGCAATAATAAAGACATTTTAAAGATTAGGATACATGGTCCCAGCGATTTAGAAAAAAGAGCCAGGTACCACGCTCAAAATAACATCGTGGTAGTACAAGGTACAAGAGTATAAAAAGGCGCAGCAGTAATGAAAACGTAATTTTTATCATAAACTTTCATTTCAGTCCAAACGTAATTAGCCGTGTACTACTAGCTAAACAGTATTTCAGTTTTATATTGTAAGTGATATGTATTGTATGTATATATACAATAGAGTTCAGTGAAAAGTGGGAGCAGCAAGAGCAAAGAAGGTCTCACTAGAGAGGAAAAGTTATTTTCTAAAGTTGTGACAAGACAGGATATATTAAACTTCTATAATAGTCCAATAAACTCGCAGTGGTAGTGGTACACTACAGCTACTACACATTATAAACTGCGGAGTCTCCTCGCAAAATCTTTGAAAAATTAATGAAATAAATGGTGTATATAGAGCAGCTAACGCGCTTTTGGTGTGAACAGGCAACCAACCAACACCATTTTTCATGCAGTAAACTACCTGTACGTATATAAAAATCACAATCACACAATTACCAAAAGGATAATATAATATCCACTTTTTACATCACAGAAAAAAATGAAACTTCAGAGAGGCATATAATAATTCATCACAATAAGTTTTCACGTCTAGCTGGTATGTATATCCAAATATTATTAAAACAGAACAAAATAACAAAAGAATTTTGGAGAAAGTAGAAAACGACTTTCTTTTCTTTTTGTATACGATGAACATTATTTGAACATACATATTGTTCAAGTAATAACCTTTTATTCTTGGAAATAAAGTATACGAACGGCACTTTTACGTCAAGTTTTACGCTATCTATCATCACCGACCAATACATAAAAAAGGAGGGTTAGTTGCCCAAGAAAGTACATAGAAATTATACTGAAAAATAAAAAAAGAATTTTTTGTGTTTCCTTTTTGGTGTGAATGGATATATAGTATTTCTGTCATGCTTATTTATATAATATTATGTAATACTTTTATATATATCGTTATATATAATAAGTAGTATATATATCTGTAAAGTATATTATGTGAATGAATGAATGATGATGAGTAGTAGTATTTTTTAGTATAGAGTATATTACCTTTGTGGGTGGCTGTATTCTGTTTTTGCTAGCCATTTCAGGGTTGAGAAATCGGTTGTTTTTGTTACCCATGAAGTCTTTGAAAGATGGGCTGCCGTCCGGGAGTGTATGAGGTTGTTGAACATCACTAAGGAATGCTTGTTTCGAGTATCTGTCCAAGGGCCAAAAGACCACAGTGTCATGTCAAGGCTCGCTTTTAAAACAATCTTTCTTATTTTTCCCTTTTGTTCATTTCATTTCGCTCCTAAACTTTTGTCTTAACAGTGTTGTAAGCTTTCTAGTAAAAAATACAACAATCTTTTTCGAAAGCAGCAACATCTGCTTTCTCTCGTATTTTTTCTCGCTGTAGTCAGTCATTTTTCAAAGTAGTAGATCTATCTAACCATTAAGAAGAGGGAGAACAAACAAGAAAACTTGGAGCGAGTCACCCTGAAAATGAATGAGCGTGTTCTTTCCCTTTTTTCCCTTCTTCATTCTAGTAACAAGACGACGCTGAGGACACTGTCACGCAGACAGGCACTAATCCTTCTATCAACTTAAATGATTTTGTTTTTCAAAAAACTGACTGAGATTATTATTACTACAGCGCGGCGAACAACAAAGCGAACACCGTGCAAACATTATAAAGTTTAATAATACTTTGCAAAATGACAAATTGCTCAACAAGTCTTTTCCTTCATAAAATGAGACAAAGCGACAGCTTCTTTTCTCGTTGTGAAGACAGTGTGCGTGTGAGTATGTGTGTGTGTGCTTCTGTTGTTGTCTGTTTACTGTCTTTTTGCTTGTGTGTGTTCTTTATTACTATTATCTCGCAGTTAAATGAGAAGAGGGACGATGACGATACCATATAGTAGTATTCTATATGGCATTCAAATGGTGATGATGACGATGGTGAAAGGGACATTATTAATGACATATCCCACCTGTCACAACTTCTCTATTTCTCAAATTGTTTCTTGAGGGTGGTTGGGCTTGACTTGGCTTGTATTTGTGACTTATGAGACACAGAGAGGAAGTGACTAAATGAGATATGCCATGAGACTACTGGTATAACATTTGAAGCACTGCTTCTCCCAAGGAAGGAGAACAGTAACACTAATAATATCCCTTTCTTCCTCTCTCGCGTGATAAGGTATTTAAGAGTTTTGTCGTTGAGAAGTAGTTTGAGTAGAACAATGTAAATATGACATGTATCATAAATATTTTTAATGTGTGCTTTTTATCTATATAAAATATATATACAAGATCGAAAATAGAGAAGTACTATACATATTTATAGTTAAGTTTTATGAAGTAATTAATATGCAGGTATGAAAGAGAATGTGTAGTAAGTAGTAGCGAAATATAAAGTTAAAGAAGTTGTGTGTAGTAAGACGAAAGTACTTAGTGGCAATTATTGCTACATACTCAAATACAAAGTACCAACTCAAAGATTCAAAAGCAGATACATAATATTTAGCAGCAGCAGCAATATATATTTAATATAAAAATGAAATTTACGTATATATTTAGGTCGAGTTATATTGTAGGTTTGTTTCTTTAAAAAAATAATTTATGAATGAAAGTAACAGTATTTGTTCTTTGAGAGAGAGTAATGGTGTGTGGCAGCGGAGTATAAATTTATTATACAACAGAAGCAGCACACACAACAACACATACGCTGAAGAGCACGTTTTTACTACTACGTACAACCTGTCAACAACCCTGTGTTGCATTTCACTATTATTGTGAGGAAAGGGAAAACTGCACAATGCAACGGGGAAATGTAAGATGGAAAATGGAAATAAGAGAGAACAAAAATAATGGCTTCCTTCTAATGTTCTAATTTTTCTTGACAGTCGGAGAGCAGGTGTACCAATGTGTCGTGTGTCATGATGAAGATGGTAGCAATAAAAAATTGAGCCTTACCGACCATTCGTGAAAAAAAGGAAGATTGTATGCATGTAACATAGTTTATTGCTCTTGTCAGTTGTGCGTGGTACGGTCGCATCAACATCATCATAAAAATTGGCACGGGCACTTTAGCACCATTCATGTGTATAATTGGCTATTTAGCGAAATATACGTTTTATTTTTTATATATTTTTTAGCATTGACAAAATGAGCAAAGTTGGAAGTGAAATGAGAAGGAAATAGAAATTTAACAAAAGGGAAAAGTCTATTTATTTGGTAAAGGCTCAAAGTATTTAAGTAAAAGGTATAAAAATTCATGAGAAGGTTTAACTTATTTTGTGACATTTGAAAAAAAAATCATTTTAGAAAGGGGTAATAAAAAGTTTCTTTTTCCACGTCAGACTTTTACGAGTACGAAAATCCGTTTTGAAATGTTTATGTTCACCTGAAGTTAGGAATGGGTTTAAGTAGTAGAATGTATCAGGTAGAGTACGTAGTAGTAGTTTAAGAGATGCCGTTTTCATTTCTGATTGAAGTTGTCATGTTCGAGATAAACACTTTATACGAAAAGATGTATATCTACCTGTGTGCTACGGGCGTAAGGAGAAAATCTCCGACAAAAAGATTGACGATGAAAGTTTTGATACTGTGTAATGTAATGTAACAAAAGGCAAAAAATGGAGCAAGACAGGATCTTGTTCATTTATTTACTCACCCGAGTTGTACTTTAGATCCAAACATGAACGTGTTGTTAAAGTTGGACATGGCTCTTTCCACCGAAATGGCATCTCCCATTTGCACCATAGCACATCCTTCCTTGGATTTTAAAAATTTCACCTGAGCACACACAAAAAATGGACTGGTCAGCAATGCCTTTAATAAGTTTATGAAAACGTATGGTCGCCCTTAATAGAGCCGCTAGTACCGCACCGCTATAGCATATCAAAATTCGGCGTGGTCACGTTCAACCTTGTGTACTACATTGAATGTTCGCATGCAAGGAGGATAGACATGGCGAAAAGCACTTTCACATCCACTTACCCTAACCACATTCCCATATAGACAGAAGAGATTGAATAATCGTTCCGCATTAATCTTGTCTTTGCATAGACCATAAACCATCATGACAGCACCCTGCTGCATAGGACGGGCAGGACCAGTGACGCTTCCGCTGGACGGTACCAGCTCCCCATTATTTGGCGGAGAGGAACGCATAGGTCCATTTCTGTATGGATATTCCTCTTTTGGCACACCTCCCATGTAACTCCTGTATTAGAAAAAGCAAACAAATGAAAAAATGCCTACATTTTTCTCTCTTTCAGATAAAATATATAAATGATCAGTGATTAAATCAGTAAAATTGTCAGCACCATGAGTTATTTTTTGTTTACACACACACTACTAAAACTACCATTCAAGCGGAAAACACGAAAAAACAAAGTTTTCTGTATGAGCTGCTTTTAGAGCAGTCTCCCTCTTCCACAAATCAAATCAAGTCATATCGTTCACTACCTCTGAAGCTATTTGCTACACACCCCCATCCACATGGCAAATATATGGCAGCAAAAAATAATAATAATAATATTACTAATTTGTGTAAAAGTACCTATCGCATGAATAACGATCGTAAGCAGGTTGGTCGTGATAAGATGGGGGTCCTCCTCCTCCTCCTGGAGCACTCGGTCCATTCATTCCACGCGAATATCCGTTTTCATAACGATCATACGGACCATTGGCAAAAGGAACTTGGCCACGCATCGGATCCATTCCGTTTCCACCTGCAAGAAAGTGTAAGTATAAGTGAGTATGTTAACAGACTGCCAGCGCGTACATATTATAAAGACGTATCGGTAAAAGTAATGGCACTGGTGGCTAGGTAGGTACATAAATAATGCTATTATGACACACAGTGAATTACCATTAAAATGTCAAATTGAATTGCAGCAATAATAACCCAATGCACAGCACTACATACAGCAGCATACACCGGAATATTAATAAAAAGCTCCAAAAAAACTATTTTAAAAACTCAAACTTATAAATAACTATTATGAACTGCGACAGCACAAACTTTCACTCTTCCCATCCCATTATTATTATTATTACCCAGCATTAGAAGTAGACTACCAGAAAAACAACCAATTCAGCATCTCAAAGCTCGAGAACGTAAGAAAAGCTTTATTTTATAGGAAAAATGACAAAGTGCATTTATTTTATTTGCATCATATTTTACTAACTCTGCAGATTTCATGCATGTCGGGTATGAGGAGGCGTCAACACACGATAATGATGGAGCAGGAAACAAACAATACGCAACACTACTATTAGTCCAAAACATTATTTAATGATAAAGTCTCCTCTTCGAAAACTGTCTCTAAGCCCATGACGGTTTATTACCTTTTTATGAAGAAAGTCTAATGGATTGCCCTGCACTCTCCTCTCAGTTTCTCTCTCTCTCTTGTGTAAATCCTTTTATAATTGCCAGCTAACTAGCAAAAAGAGAGAAGCACTCAGGGCACTTAAATCGCTATTCCCTGGCCAGCTGTAAATTATGACCTGAGATTACTTTCCCCCATAAAAAGTATTTCCCAGTGGTTGTAGGAGTAATGCTACTAATACTGTACACTATGGTGTTATGTACGGCTAACTCATTTTGGGTTGACTGGTTGCAAAAAAAACAGTACACAAGTTAACGCTGAAGAGCAGGAGACGACAAAAGGAGAAAACTCAAGAGGCCATTAAGGAATGTGCAAAGGGACCAGTTAACTCCCCTTTCTCCGCATATAACCATTTATAAATTGCCTCTCTCCGGCCAAAAGCTCAAGAAGCCTGTGTACACAAAGAAAGAAGCACAATTCAAAGAGGTAGATCAAGTGTACAGTTGCTTCGTTGCGGTAATATCTCCGTCAACATTGTTTGTGCAGGCGACACAAACTTTAATAGCGTCTCCGCATTCAAGACAGAACAAAATGCGTAATAATAAGAGCGACCATCTCAAAAATATCCAAGGGGAAAGACGTGACTTCAAAAAGAAGACGATGCGATAAGTATTGCCAGATAGACATTGGAGAGTGAAAGGTATGTAGTATATGTATAGACATAAAGATGAGATGACAAAAGCTACAACAAAAAAAGCGAATAAGAAGAGAGAACTCCCACTACTGCACTCGACGAACCTACTTCCACACAGTCTTTAAAAAGGATTCATAATTATTTTCTCTTCTTACCTACCTACCTATCCGCAAAATACTCTCTCAGCAATAAACTATCTCCTTCTCTCTCGTGTAAAGCTCTCTTCTCAAAAGAGAAAAGTAGAGTCAAGAGAAAATGAGTCAACTTTTTTACAAGTCAAGATTCATCCTCTCTAGATTTGCGGATAAAAGGAGAAAGGCTATAACGCTAAAAAGTGTAATAGTAATAGTTTTGTGTATGTGCTCCACTGCTTCTTGCTAATTATCAGCTTTTTCCTTGCTACAACCCATTAAATGTGTTAGTTGTTGGGCCACAAAGGGAGACACATTCAAAAGAGAGCCTCTGGCTGTTCAAGAGAAAACGCAGTAAAAAGTAGTAAACTAGATGAGTGGTTGGTCGGTTGGATGGCTTTATATATATGGCCAGCTATAGGTAATGTGTGTGCCGCAATCGTCTTACAATAGTGTAGGAAGGAGCAGCTGTAATAATAATCATGGAATCCCACTAAAGCCAAACGCATTCAAAAAACATTAAAAGCTGAAAAGTGAAAGGAAGTAAAGCTTTCTCTCATCAAATTGTGTACGGTAAATCCTTCATTTCTACAAGTCATTATTTTTAACTGCTTTCTCCTATAAAAGCCAACTTTTGCTCTTCAATAAAGTCTTTAATGGACGTTATATAACCAGGCACAGAGGGCGACATCATATAAAATCCGTCTGATATACATAAACCTCTCCGCGAGTATTAATGCCGTTTGACATGTGAGATTCAAAGTAGATTTGAAACATTAAAAGGCATGTTCGTCCCCCTGAGAGAGAAACGGAAAATTGGTTTGGATCTCTAAAAGTGTGTAAATATGCGCAAGTATAATATTATGCTCTTTTATAGACGACACAAACGTCAATGGCGATAATAATAATAATAATGCTCTCGTAGAGAATTCTTATTGCAATTTTATTTCATCCACGAGGGAATTGTACAGAGGACGGACGGTAAAACCTCAGCCAGAGAATTATATTTGCTTTGACGTACGCTGGAGCCATTATACTATTAGTAAAGCAGTCTCTTTAACATGTCCACAGTGTCCACACACAATGAGCGATAGTCCTTTTTGAGCTTATTTGTATTTTTTTCTCTAAACGATAACCATATGGCTACTCCATTATTATTCCCAACTGAACAGACAAGCAAGTGATGATAAGATGCAGTACAAAAGCCAGGCAGGACGTAATTTAGCGACGTGATCTGACAGAAGGCAAGATATCGCGAAAGAATGTCAGGAGGGGGATAGTGATGATGACAAAATTACAAAAGCTAGCTCCACGATGTAAAGTAAATGATAAAAAGTGCATGCATTGTGCACATGATATGTTATAATATATATCTTGATCGACCCCTCAGTCTACAACCACATTCCGTATTATTACGGAATTCTTCTCTTCCCGAATAAGTTTTATGCACAAGCACTCAAACAACTAAAAAGCTAAAAGCCACAAGCAACTTTTAAATAATCCAGTAGCTAATAAACCATACCAAACTAATTAGACTCTTTCAGCTCTCATCCCAACTTTTACATACCTTAAAAACTTAATTGACTAACTTCATCCCAGCATATCACAAACAGACTTTTTATTCCACACCACAATCTTACGATGATGCTTCGACTGCAGTAAAAGTAGATTCTACAAAACCGGGAAAAGCACTAGACTAAATAAATTATTCGAGGCTAATTTAAAAAGTTGCTTCTAATTCCCACTTTTAAATATTTCAAAAGATTCCTTGCGGAAATAAATACCTAGCATTTTTTATGCATATTTTTAGCATCAATATCATCCGCGCAAGTTTTACATTACTTCTCCGTCAAAAGCACAAACATTATGTAGTCCGCAACAAAGGAAGATGAAAGAAAACCCATTGATTTAAGAAGACAAGCATTTTTTGAGGTTTTCGTACTTCCTTTCATAAACATTATTCATGAGAAACGGTGGTTTTCTTTCATCTGCACTTTCTACGAATCTTCTTAACAAAGACGCAAAAGCAACAGTCGACCAACTCTTCAACTCAGATGTTATTACTACTACGTATTATATTATCTGTGAGCCACACTGCTTTGTCCGTATTAAGATTTTCTAGAATCTGTGGTACATGTTTGTGATTAAGGTATGGCTGAAAAATTGTTTTTACAACATTACAATTTTAAATTATATTTGATACACAGAAACTGTTCAGAACAGGAAAGAAAAAAAAGAGAAGAAAGAAGATTATTTTCTATTCTTCTCCTTATCGTATTTATGGATTATATTCATCCTTTCCCATCCAACTTACTATTCACTCTTCTGACAGTGCTTCTTCCTGATGTTATTGTTGCTCTTTTCCCCTTTCAACCTGTTTCGCTGTCCATGTAACACACTTGAAAGAATATATTTATTCCTAGTTTTTCCTTTCCCCTTTTTTCTTTCCTACTTATTATTTTTTTCTCATCTTATTTTCCTTTCGGATCTTCCTCTCCTTTACCTTCACTTTGCTTGATATTACAATCCATTTACTGCCCCGAAATAAAGTGGATTGAAGTTGAATTGCCGTACAGACCTTACTGACTACATCTTCATTTCGCACTCGGCTTCCTTAATGCCTTATAATATCCTTTTCCTCGTGTTTTTTCTAGTTTTTTCTTGAAAATGAAAGTAAAGTGGGTATTAGACACCTTCCCGACAACTCTTGCTATCTCTCCGACTCACTCAGTCTAGTCAGTGCATAAGAACATCAAAAAGCATGAAGAAACTACTCCTGATGATGATAATGATGACGGCATTGCATTGCTCCGGATTGATGGAGTATACAGCAAGAAACAGAGTAAGGAGAGGAAAGAATTAACTTGGTTCGGTTGGTGGAAACGAGAAATTTCATTATTATTTTGGCTGCTTGGAACTCCTGAAAACACATTCTCTCATTCTTTCTGTCTCTTCTAAACATCAAGTGCACATACCGACATGTGTAATTAACTCACGTTGATTCATTGGCTTTTTTGCTCTGGTTTTACGTGCGCATTGTGAAACTCGAAACTGCATCATCCATATACTCCATATTCCTTTCCATCTCATCTAACAACTCCATCCCAGGAAAATCTCTTGCCACTATGTCTTTTGTACTGTTGTAGTGTATAGTTAGGGAAAAGAATTCACAGATTTTTGCATAGCTTCATGCTTCCTCCAAAGTTAAAATACAAAGTATCAAAATAAAGCATAAAAACTCGAATAAGTCTACAATACAAGAAGCCAATATTTCTCGAGCCTCTTAATCTTTTACTGCCTTATCTGTCTTCTGCCTATGAGCATCATGTACTCAACATGAGTCATCCATCCATAAGACCAAGCCACCTTTCCTTTTCATTGTTTATAAAATTCCCAGTAATAAGAATGTTTTTTAAGAAAAGAAATTGTGCGCACAGCATCATCAGCGGTTGACAAACACTAGTAGTAGTCGATAATGAAGCCTCTTAAAAGCATTTCCTATCTTCTTTTCTTCACCTAAAAACCCCCACATACTTTATATTTGTCCGTGATGGCACAGCTCACACAAGGTACTCGCGTATATATTTCTGCAAAAGTGTTTTGTACAATATTGTCTACTATTTCGGGTAAGATTCTCAAAGAACAAAAAGAATAGCGAAGAAATTGTAAGTTTGTTTCATGTGTGCGTGTGCACTACTAATACTTCAATCCAAGAAGAAACCGGATTCTCCTTCTATCGCTTTTTACTGCATTTTTTACCGACCCTGAGCTCTTATTCTCTCTTTTTTTCTCTTTTGTTCTTCATTTTTACTCACGCTACATACTCTCTCGGTTCGGTGTTTGCTCAGTCTTTCTCTCTTTTCGTGTCGTTGCGAGTAAAGTGATGTTGACGTCTACATATACAAGAATCCATTTTCCACGATATTATATACCTACTAAGATAATACCGCACTATTTGAGAGAATCTCTGTACTCATCAGATGACAGAAATAACAATAAAAGCTAACCATATAGCACTTATACAAACATACTTTTATATCTCATTTCCATTGCTTATTTTTCTTGCTCATTCACATCACCGTCGACGACAGAAGCCAAGAAAAAAAAGTAAGAAGCGCAGCAAAGTAAAAGTAACAGTACATCTGATGTGTCTAGTTTTTTTTTCCTCGGGAATACTAGTACTTCACATTACATATTTTTTACTCATCTTCCATTCCTACGTTAAGACTTTCCTATTCTTTTTTTTTCTCTTTGGTCCTGCCTGACTCGTCTTGATATCGCTTCTTTTTATTCATCCGCCTGCTTCCCCTTCATCTATCCTTATCTTAAGCCACTCGACTCCTCAATCTTCACACAACTGTTTATTTATTGCTCTGTAGTATTTCTTCGCAACCTGCGAGTGTGTATCATTGTCTTTTTTACGACTTTTATAACAATTCTACACACATTACCTACCAATATCTATACTTGTATTATTTAAGATGTTTGAACTTCAGTGGTGAAGGAGGAGCTTCACTTTGTGACTACAGAATCCGACTCACACACCTCCAATGCTACACTTTTAATACAACAAGGTGCACTAAAAGGAAGCTGCAAAGTGTACGTACACGACAAAGAAGACAATTGAAAAATAAGTAGGAAAATTCCTTTTTCACTGGCTGATTACCTACTATAAGCGACTGCCAAATCCCTCTTGCACCTCTCATTAACCATTTAGCCTATTTTTATCAACCAGCGGCAATGCGAAAATAAGATGTTAGAATAGAAATAAGTAACGGGATACTAGAAACAAAAAAAAATTCTATACAATCTTAAAGATTATGTGTATGTGAAAGCCACATTGAATTTTTTCAATTTACACAGTAAATATGCACCCAAAAACTCTGAATAAAAATGTTTAACGCATTAGTGTAAAAAGTGTTCCTTGAAACTATTTTTTACATTCTTCACGCTTTTTGTTTTTCGTCTTTCCTGTCTGGAAGCATATCGAAAGACAATATTTTTTAAGAAAAAAGGGAGTTCAATGTTCAATGAAATATATCGCGAACATTTTTCAATTTGAAGCACACAATGTTGTTCTTTGTCTTTGATGTTATTGAACGTGGATTTAAATATTACAAGTCAATGACTACATTACTTATTTTAAACACTAAATGTTCACATAATTGTTTAGCTAACCGTAAAACTGTTTTCATTCGAAAACCCCTTTACGCAAAAAAAGACTTATGTTGCCGTAATTAAGTGTATCTCTTCTTCTATGTCCATGTTATCATCATAAACCGTATGTAAAACAGCAAATACTACAGACATAACCATACTAATAAAATTTACTTTTTCATTCCTCTCACTTTTTTTCTACGTACAGTGCATGAGCAGTTGTAAAGTTGTAATAATTAAGTATGATGCAGCTAAAACAAAGGGTTTATTTATAATATATTATTTTTCAAGGCAAAACGCATGTTAAAGTAATTGAATGACAAAAAGGCACACAACGACGACATTCTATCCGTCTCACCCTTCAATTTCAAATAATAAATTCGTTTCCGGTCAGATATCCCAAGTAAATAGTAGAAAGATGTAAATGTCGACCTCTGCTAAGTTTATTCGCATTAATCATCATCATAAAACGAAGAAGTAGGTGGAAATATATAGAAAATAAAATCATCATTATATGGTAATATAATAAATATTTTAGTTGAACATAAACCCGAGCAAACATCTACACATAAATTAGTTTCATTAAATACTTTACATGCAACCAGGGCATATGAGAAAGGCAGTCAAACCAAATACAAAATAATGGCAGGGCACACAGATCAAGTCTGAGATTAGGAGCATGATGTGTGCAAACTGTCAAATTTACCCGCATAATAATTACAACAAGAAAAGCAGTAGTTTTACTAAGCCTATATAAATACCAATAATACCAGCATAGAAATACCAAAGCATAAACCATTGGTTAAGTTTCATTCACCTAATAAAAATTGCAAAAAAGCATATTATTGTTCGTTCTTATTATTATTGCATTTAAACAAAACCACATTTTCTCCACAACCACAACTCAAAATACCGAAAACCAAAGTCAAACAGCAAACTAATGTATGGTGACACGCACACCTATAACTACTATGACCCAAGCGAAATAAAATTTCCAACAAAACAACAGCAACAACTACAACATGGTTATAAAAACCCAAACCAAAACAACGGAAGCAGCTACAAACGCCACTAATGCTGCACCACACACATTGTGTTATTGTAACAACCGGAAAAATGCACTCACGATACGGAATCGGTGCTGTACCAAATCTGGGTTCCTGAAGTAAAGGCCCAGGTCGCCCCTCTTTTGACGTACCTGAAATGATCAGAATCGGTTAAAAATGTTGCAAATTTTGTGTGTATGAATGCATGTGTTTCTGAAGAAAATCGTCGTGATCATCATCTTTGTAGCAATTTCTTTAAGCAATAAAAATGTATACTCATGTCACATGGAGTAAATGTGGACACCACAATGTTGTATTATTATTTTTATCTTCAGACTACTGCCATGCAATCTACAACCGAATCGAAGAAACATCAACTTTGTCTTTGTTGGCACTTTCGGCGAGACAAGATCAACCTCAATAATAATATAGTTTCACAACAGTTTAGCTCAACTCATCCGGAAAACAACGTTGCATTTATTATTATTGCATATTGCATGTCACTCTTTCAACTTGCTCTTCGTATAAAAGGCGACAAGGAACGGAAAGCGGTGGAAGGAGGGAGGGAGAAGTGAAAAATATATTACATGACGCTTGCTTGACATGGTTTGATACTCTTTCTTCTCAAACATTCATAAATACATCCGTTCTTGAAATACACTTGAGCAAACTCTAATGTAAATCGTGAGCAGTGTAAGTCATAATAATACCATATTGCATTTGTATACCTGTTGTTGTGTGAAGCAAGAGACAATGCGGGACTCGTATATCAACTCGGATGAAAATGAAAGATTTCAATCTATTTGTGTTTAACAGCACGAGTTGCATTTTTCTCTTATGTGTTTATGTATTTTAATATGCATATGCATGCAAATTTCTTACAATTTTAATGACATTGGCACACCAAGAACATAATTATACTGAAAATTGCTCCTTCTTTCCTTACGTAGCAGAAGTAACTAGTTTTCTACCCTGATATTATTATTATTATTTTCATGAATATTCGGGGAACACACACACTTGTAATATTAGTATAATGGATTTTGAGAATATATATATAACTAGTACATTTATTACATATTTGCTCTCCTTAACTAATATGATAATATGCTCATTATATCTACTCTTACTTGCGGTAATACCTCATATAGCTCTCTCTCTCTCTCTACGACTCACTTCAACTATAATTTACTTTCGAGCATACCTGGCACAATCCTCTCTTCTTTTCTTTGCCACATAATAGTGTTTTGCCAAAAATTACATTTCTCAGTTGCATAAATCACAGCCCTGATAATTTGATAACGATGATGGAAGAAAATGGAGATGGGAGTTAACATTTTATTGTGGCAGAGAGCTCTCTTTCCTACATCACAAATGTTCTAATGTACGTTTTGTATTATGCATAAAAGCGCATGTACTTCATGAAATATTCAAATAACAAAAGACGGAACAAAATGTTGCAGCAGCACTAGTTCACCTAGAACCTCAAGCCCTTTTTAAATGCAAGAGATCATCATCAACATCGCACAAAACTATCATCCAAATGCATAATATATCATAAACTATAATAAAAGAAAATCCATTTATTTTGCTCTCGCTCGCTGCGTTTGGATTGCATCACATCAGCTAGGTAGTTGGACAGGTTGGTAGGCAGTGGGATATGTGAGTATATAAATGCTGGGAGGTCTAATAATATTTCATTTATTTTCTATAAGGTAACATTACTCCTGTCTTTAACCATATTATTTCGTCATTTTCTTATTACATCAATTTCCATATTATTATTTTATTAAATCTTATTAAATTTTCTTTAAGAGCACAACCGTGCCACAACCCACTCTTATGTTGTTATACAAATGTAAGATCTGAAGTAATTCATTTTTAGCATAATAAACTTGTTCAAGTGTCCGTCTACTCGATGGCGTGGTCTTTTCTTTTGTTTCGGCTGACGTCTGTATCCACTCACAAAATACGGCACACACCACTTCAGAAAAGCGAAACAAAACTTCCGTTTTATATGATCACGACAACGAGGATGGCGATGATGATGCCACCACTTTTGTAACGTGCTTTAGCTCAGGGCTCATAATTTATCATCAAGAAGAATCTGATGCTCTTCACCTCATCTCGTTCTATTAACAGTTCTTTATTTTGCTCGCTCTCTCTCTTTGTACTTTAGTTATTTGGAAGGGATGAATGAAAAATACTTGAGCACATTGTACTGAGAATTTGTGAAGATTAAGAACGTATTACCACATTATTTGGTGGATGCGATGTGTAAGTCATTATTATTATTAATATTCATTCATTTGCCATTCATAAAATACCTACACCAAACTTTTAGCTACCGTGTGTTCTCCTCCTGAGAGGCTGGTGGGGCTGTAAATTTTGGTAAAACCAAAACCGAACAAAAATGTGTATGCAGTGTGTTCTTTATCATTATTACTATATGGCCTATGCACTGAAATCATAACGGAACAGTACGTAGAAACTGGTGAACGAACTGTGAATGGAACCGTAGAGAGGATTATTACAAAACGTGAATTGAAGACAAGAGCCCAGGTCTTGTGTGAGTGAGTTATGGTGACAACCGGATTACAATAGTTTTCCTAATATAACGTCATACGCCATTTACAAACGGTGTGCCTATGCATATCTGCAAAACTTGCAGTGAGTCAGACTGAGAAGCACCTAGACAAAACGTGGTCCTATATATGAGTAGACAATAGAACAATGTAAATAGGTGTATTGTAAACATTAGAGCATAAACTAGAAGCAAAAATATGAATGCATAATACTTGGGGAGATGGACCAACATTTTCCTATGAAGTATTTATGCGCATACAAGAGAAAACTAGCAGCACTTTGTGCCTACAGGGTGAACTTGCTACACTGTTGTATTCATATCACAACAGCTGCCGTTTTATCCAAGAGAGATCTCCGAGGCTTTTTACTGCATTACAAGTAGTGTACCACGCTCGCTTTCGATTCAATGTCAGAGTCAGAACCTAACTAATTTACGAAGAGACGATGGAACGGAAGGAAAACAGCGGAATAATTCTCCACGCTGCTCCTGTCTCAATGTTACTTGTTCTGACAGCACTATTGTATTACTCCTATTATAACACGTTATAATAAAATAAAAACAATAGAAATACTTGGAAATGTCTCACTCATTCATAATATAATGCCTACAAGTTAACATGTTTTGGGCTGAAAATGAGAATCTTTCTACCGTAAGAAAATCGATAAGCTGCTCGCTCCAACATGTATAACGAAAAAATCTTGGAAATAAAAAGACACGGTCTTTGTAAATCCATACAGCAAATTCTTGTCCTCCTTTATCTCCTATCCATCTACGATTGTAAATCTCTGCATCCAACAGGGAGACACAAAAGAGAATCAAAAAAAAACTCCCGATGCCGCTACACGTCACAATCAAAGAGTAGTGGAAGTAAATAAGCCAGCCAGCCAGAGTATTGACAAATCAAAATGCGCGACAGATACATGTGGAGCTTCCAATGGAAATGGTGCGGATTAAAAGCTACAGCAGGAGATATAATTAGACAAACTATCGTGCTGAGATGCTCTCCATTTTCTTCTCAAACAAATAAATAAGCTTCTTCCAAGTCTTCGATTCCATCCTTTCCACAGACACATTTATTTGTACTTTTCATATTCATTTTGAATGTAAACATTCGCTAAAAGCTCAACTTGCATAAGAAAAGAGAGATTACATCATATATTCTGATTCGATTCATATATGTGCCTTCAGCACAGTACGACAGTACACCCACTCCAAATCCCTTCGAATGTCCCAAACTTAACAGAAATCCAGCAAGCCTTTCACAAAAGGCAATCCGAGTATAAAGCTGTCGTTGAGTATTATGTGTGAGTGTGTATTCAAGCAAATAACGCGAATTTTATGCGTAACGAAACGTAGTCAACAGTTAAAATCAAATACAAGGAATCAGAGGAAGTGTAAGAGTGCTTATATAATGTGTATTTAAAATCTATAGTAGACTTGTAGACTTTTAAAAATGCTTTTCCTTCGGCAATAAACCATCTACAACACTCATCCGTAACTTTCCCCGTTGTATTCATTAAACTTTCTTCATTCTTTTTTCCTCCACTTAGATGCTCTTGCTCTGTATTAGATAGGTATTTTAATCTGGAATGACGTTACTGAAACGTGGCAAAACGACGGGATTTATTGCTACTCTGTTCACCACAAAACTTTCTACTGGGTATACACACATTCACTACTACACGATAGTACAATGCAAACGATTATTTCCTCAGGATTCCAGAGAGAAATCGAAGTAATAGCCATTCTTGCGTAAGAAGAATGAAAATCTCCAATATCTTCGGTCAGGCGTGAGTAAGACCGGTAGCAGACGCAGTACCAGTCCACGAGTCTGCTTTCGCATGGTTGTACATGCATTAATACGGACGACTTACCTAATATACATGCATAGATGAAGACAATTTATTATTAGTAAAACGGCACTTCTATACGGAAACAGAACTAATATTCTTTTTTCCTAGTGAATAGTTTCTGGTTTCGAAATCACCTTCCACCACTCTCTGAGTGAGTACATTGGTATTGCTACACATTCCATCAGAATATTATCACGATTTCTATATTATTCATAAAGGTGTTCGCTGTAGGATATAAAGTTTATATTACACCGTTAATACTTTGCCGTAGATTTTATATCTATCTATTAATGTTCTATTATATCACGATAATAATAATAATAAATGCCATTTTCCTAAGTTTCCCTACAACTTCTCATCCATGTAGTGGAGGAGCGTGTAGAATGTGTCGTCCATGAAATGAGGCATACCTAGAGTGCAGCCACAACACAAACTCTCCGTTTTTCCTCACCAAAAGCTCTTCTATTAGCACACGTAGTAGTCAGCCATACTTTTGCTCTTATCATCTGAGCAGGGTGGAAAAGTAAAGACTAAAGACTATAAAGAAGTACATTGATAGGCATACCTTTACATGACTTTTATTAAGCCAATTCCCAGGACAATTCCCTACAAATATTTCCTAATATTTTTCCTCCATGAAATAACTTTCTTCTCTCGTCCTTTGGATCGATAAACATCCCAATTAGAGAAGCATTTTCCCTCCAACTCGGGGGACATTTCGTGACATTACTTATGCTCGAACAACTTAACTCCTGAAAGTAGAAGTGCACAAGTTGTGAGCGCGTCTTATTTTTACTTCACGTTCTTACTAAACGCATGCCAAGGAGAGAAAAAAATTGTGAAAACTCAACTGGTGCTACAGTGCTCGAGGCAAAGGGAGAAGTAAATACCCTGACAGACCAGAGACCAGTAGTAGTAGTCTTTTCCACGAAAAAAAGTTAGTTTCCTTCAAGTTTATACTTGGTAAGATTTTCTGTGTATTTTGACTATTTTCTCGCTCGCCTCTTTGCAAAGGACGGCAAGCGGTTGGAAAAAGGAACTGGGGTGTTATTGGGTGTCACGATCGAATCGATAGCTAATTGCTTATGGGACTACTACAGTATTCACCGCACCACAACCATCATCATCATCATAACCAATGAACTAAACACGCAGCCACAATTTATTTATAGACTCATGCTCGTCGTTTGTAATAACTCTACATTGGTTCATACTTCATACTAAACACAGATTCATTGTGTTTGTACTTGTTATATCATATGACATGGTTTGTACGTGACTGTACAAAAATTATTTATGAATAATTTTCTCTATCCTACAACTACAAATTCCATCACAAGTACTCTCTTTCTCTAGTACCTTTCACATTTACCTACACACATATTGTTTTAATAGAGAGAATAGCATCCAGCAATCCTTCACTTAAATTATACAAGCGCATTATTACGTGTATTCTCCCAGAGAGCAATAAAAGCACATCCTCTCAACTTGAATGTGCTGTGATTCTTTTGAATGATTTTATGACCCTTGTTTCCACATTCCACTGCGTTGTTCACTATCCAACTATGCCACCTATTACCAATCACATATGGAAAATACATTGAATTGATTGTGGCTGTCCGCAAATTTCTCTCATCCTTTTTCTCACTTTCTCCCTTCTAACGTTTGCATACCAATAATTGCTTTCTATACAAGCTATGATGTTGCTATTCTCTCTCCAAAACTCTTAAGTCACTCCTGCACATATGGCAAACGGTAATGGTATTACTTTGGGAAAATACTTGATGTTAATGCTTCTCTTTTATTTTACTGCATTGTATTGCTATTGCAAGCTTAAATTCGAGTATGCTACTGAATTGAATGTGGTAATAATAATACCAAATAAAATTGTCTCAACTTGGTTCGCTTTTCTCCCTTTTCGTGCATACTTCACGTCCTCACCCCAGCCCAAAAAACCAAACTCATTAAATATATAAAATTATTTGCGCCAAGTATGCACACACGTATAGTCGATTTTGCATTTTAATTTATACGGTAAACAAACACTCATGCATTCACACGTGTCATAGGTATACATTTTACATTTTACATGAAACAGGAATTAGAAAAAAGAGAAAGCATCAACTTACCCAAGTTTGGATTGGTGTAATCCCAACTCTCCGAGTCATTCTTGTACACGTTCAACTTCGATGGCTGCAATGAAAAAACAAAAAAGAGATACAGAATGAAATGAAAATGTCAGTTTAAATCTCTTGGTTTTCACCAAGCAAAAACAGTTTTCATTTATGCACATATAAAATCTATATTCTTATAGAATACACGTCCTAAACTTCTGCTTAAGAAAATCATAATAAAAGCATTGTATTAAAATAACAACAGCTTTTGCTGGCTCAGTTCATGCTACTTAGCTGTATACTCAACTCAATATTGATGATGCTAAAGTATGGTGGTGGTAATGGCAGCGGCACGTTCACAGAGGAGCATGCAACTTCAAATCAGGGATTACTTCTGTTCTTTTTTATATGGTCTCATTATTTTATCAAAGTAAATCCTTTCCACAAACAACAGTTTTAGTGTGTAGCAGTGGTGGAGGTAGCGGTAGTGCTAACAGCTTAGCTCAGCTTCCCTGTCTGATGTGACTTGCAGAAATACGAAAACTTTCACAAAATAAATACATAAATGCGCATCCATTTTGATGGTGCATGGTACTCGACCAACAAAACTTGAGAGAGTGAGAGAGGCGATCAAGTACAAAAGGTGCTTTCAGGTCCCAGAACATGCACTCTTTACATTTAAAACTTGCCAACTTGCAAAATCCTCTCTAGACCATATACTTTCCTTCTCCCAATCCCAGCTTAACTCAACTTGCCTCAAATGAAAACCATCATCACCATTTCATTAGCAAGCACCTCACAGACATGTCGCATTGTATTGTAAGCGCAGATCAGGTAGATTTTAGGTCATAACTCACTGCACAACAAATACATACTACCTGATTTGGGTTGAACAGGCAGGCCTACCAGGGCAAATGAAGGAGACAAGGGACATGGAAAAGGACCAAGTAATTACAGTCAAGTAATCAAAATTACTTTCGCTACGCTGCTCATAATGAAAAGGCGATTTTGTTGTGTGTACATTCTCTATACTCTCGTTCCACTTATAAGCAAAACAACAAATAACATACACAAAGACCATGTCAGATTATTAATAGATATTGGAGACTATGATTACGATGATAATAGAAACAAGCATGCAGATGAAAGAGGGAAAGGTATTGCATTATGCTCTCTTCTCCGGGCTGATGAAATACTCCATTCCATGAAATCACTTGATAGATTGAATATTCTTTGACGACATCATAATTCCACCCATTGAAAACGTAATGGGAACGCTTATAATATTTTGCATAATACAATTCCCCAAGGTAGAAAAACCCATCCATATTCATGTTCAATAATATCTTCTTACGTTCCAAACATCATCGTCACAACCACTCTGCGACCACCGAGAGAGGTAAAAACGAAATAGTATTCGGGGGGAATGGATGAAGCTCAAGTACGTAAGATACAATCACCGGAGGAAATTGGAAGCAAATCTGCCATAAATGCCTATCTCGACTACACTAGTATACCAGCAATTCTAGTAAAGCTGCTATTATGCATATAGTTTTTTCGCCAGAGAACAAAAACAGAACAACTATAACAACTCTACTTATAACTCTTATAAGTTTTACCGCCATTAGCTGTGCGTCTGTGGCAGAGTTGAGCAACTTGGCGTACGGCAGCAGCAGCCCCGCAACATTTTGCCTTAACATGTTTTACTAACAACCCCAGCGGCGGCAGTCACACACGTAATGATGAGACATCAATTCTCCTCGTGGAATATTGCATAGAGATACATTTATGGGCACGTTTTGTACCGTGATAACAATAATAACCAACGGTGGAAGCCAAACCAGACAGCAGCAGCAGCAGCAGCAACAACCAACTTCTCCTCATTTCACTCCTAGTTTCCCTTCACTTACACTAGTAATAATCATAATAATGATAATAATATCGAACAACGAACAAAACGGCTATGATGATGGTAACGTGCTCTGCAAACTGCAACTTTCACTTGTACATACGCAGCACAAGAAAGAACAGATTGCTGTCGTAGTCGTTCTGCTCATCATTTTATACATATTCATTTCATATACCACCAATAAACCGTGAAAATACATGCCGTTGTGTCTTCCCTGTCTTCTCATCAATACAATCGCAATATTTATATACCTACCTTATGCACATATTTATGTATACGTCTGGCTACACGCGTATCATATTCGTAATAGTCAACTTTCTCTCCATCTGCCTGCCATCAATCTAATCTTTGTACGAACACATGTGATATTTTTTTTTGCCTTTTCCTACTTTACTTGCTTCGCAAAAAATGTGGAAGAGAAAATTGTACATAAAAAGTGAAATGAAAACTCATAAACCTGCTGCTTCAGCCAGCTTTACTCACACATATCAAATCCATACTTATGGCTCATATACGTATACCTACATGCATATAGAGACACAGAAGACTCTGTACGACAATAATCATACTAAGACAGGTCCTTTTTTCTCTCCTTATTCTTTCCTTCTGCGTACATAGCTCCTGGCTTTTCATAATAATAACAAAAGAAGCGAGCGTGGATTTTTATTCAACCCTTCAATATTTAAACGAGCTCGTCTTTCTAAAGGGGAAAACTGTATATGTATGCTGATATGCTTTTTCATATATACATAAAGCACGTACAGCATATCCTATTGCTCAGGAGAGGAATTACTTCTACCCTTATACCAAAAGCATGCATATGCATATTTTAGTCGAGGAAAGTATATAGGCAAGTTACAGAAGAAAAAGGAGAATGTGGAAAAAGTAGAATTATTGTTACCCGAGTCGAAGGAAACATCAAGTTTGTGACGACATAATATTCAAGCAGTCACACATACAAAGAAGTAAGTTTAGTTGTAGTCCTAATAGGAATCGAGCAGTGAAACGATACAACTTTATGGAGAACAAACTTTCTTTATTCAACAAAAGAAAAAAGAAAGCTAAAGCCAGAAAAAGAAGAGAAAAGAAACTCGTGAAAAAATAGATGCAGGACGGTAGAAAAGAGAAAATATATTTGCATCAACCTGACAAACTCTTTCTTATTATGTCAGTCCACAAGAAAAAAAAACGGTATACGCACTCGTTGCATATTGTAAGATATAAGGTTACTTTATATATCCTGACATAAACCTATCCAAACCTGTTTTACTTTTCTGTCATCGTCATGATGAGAAAAGGAGAAAAATATGAAATCCTCTAAAGAGACAGAGAGAAAGTATTACATTTTAGTTTTCCCTGTTGCCAGCTCGAAGGACCACAGAGGAGCCGTTCCAACTCTCCCTAATATTCATCACTCTGATATGGTCTTTCCCCGGTGACGCTGAAAAATATATTCAGGCAAGTACATACATACAAGCATACATTAACATGCAAATAAAGATGTATGTGTTTGTGTGGTCGTGGTCTCTATGTTATACTTGTCTCATCTTCTCTCTTGGTCTTCACTTTCTCATTTTCTAGTGAATATTATGCATGCACATGAACAAGTAAATGGAGACCATTCACTCAGCTGAAACTGCTCTCCCTCTCCCATTTTTCTCGTCTTTTCACTCCTGTCCACATCTTACTATTACGTTGTACTATTTTCTTTTACACAGAGCAATATACTAATATACTTTTTTCTCTACTACAAGTAGCTAAAAACATGAGCATGCTCTGAGCGAAAGTAAAGTGAGATGAGATGTTGTGTGCTCTCATGTTAAATATTTGAAAATCCGCACATACATCAATCCTTCATATCTCCTGCCTTTTTCCCGCTTTCCCCATCATAACCCTGCCTGGATTCATAATAATGGTAATATGAAGACGTCAGATCTTCTCTACTTGATACATTTTTTAGTTTGAAAGCGAGTGCCACGCACTGCCATATTATTTTGAAACGCGTACAGACACCACTATATGCAACCATGTCCCAAATTGTTTCAAGAACATACATCACAAGAGTCTCTGGCTCTCCAGATATACATATTCAAAACCCACACATGACATATCTGCTCAACCGCGCAAAGAAGACATAATAATAGATTATTACGCTTGAGTTTAACTATATACTCGCTGCTACTCCTCTTGCACTTGTACTATAACGGATACATCAAGTGCACCACTGCAAGTTTCACGATGAGATTCTTCATACATTTTGGAAGCCCACCTAAAAATAAATATACCCATCATCCTTCACACACACAACCGGAGATGGGCCCATCAATCCTGCCTTCAGCTTCGTGCGCTAAACCTTATAGTAGTACAAATTACATGAAGACCAGTAGTTACTTTAAGTCTTAAATCATAAGCACAATCTGCATATATTCAAAAGAAATACAACTTTTAAAGATATTTGGGCAATGCTGGTATACAAAAAAGGAAAATAATTTTACCGCCAATGTAGTAAAGAAGCACTGCAGAACCTTCACCAGTAGTCTCGAGAGAATACAATGACTCCTCATTCTTTTCTTGGTTAGAATGTCGAGTAGTAGCAAAATGTGTGACAGAACGCTCGGATCTGATGTGGAAGAAGTACAGGAGAGGAAGTAGACGAGAGTGATGGACTCTCAGCAGAGAAGCATCATCACTTCTCTAGATTCGAATACTATGGAGCACTCCATG
>JAQIXX010001503.1:0-33008 GCA_034700605.1 Willowsia nigromaculata
TGAGAGGATTGAAAGGAGTAATGGGGTGCAGGGTTTAATTAATCATTGACAATAACAATAGGTCAACGGCATTGCAAGTAAGCGAGTGAGAGAATAATAATGTCAAGAAAGTAATAGGATCCTCTATTTTACATGGGTTGCTCTTGTACAACAAGAAAGTTCACTCAACTTTTTCCTCGCATCCCTTTTCCGATGAACAAGTTTCAGTGGTGCGACCATTATCAAGAATCTTTATTACAGGAGAAATTAATACTTCGCTATTCCACAAATACACGTATATAGCTTATATATATGAATACACACAATAAAATAGATGTTTCTATATCATATACAATGTATCAAAGTGACTAGACATGTTATTTCAAGAGAGAGAGAGAGAAATGGGTTGTGGAAACTAATGCAATGGTAAGATGATGAGAGTGCTCACAAGGTAAAATATTTGTATAGGCTTTCTACTTACTTACGCATGCTTGACTAAACATCATCATATATACGAAGTTCTATTGCTTCTTGAAGTCCTACTAGGCCGGCAGCAGACTCAGAAAATCAAGTGAAATGCGGAATTGCTCCTCTACATATTTGGTTGGAGGGTGACGTTCGCTTCTCAGAGGAAGGAGAAGAAAATGATTTGCATGTACATCAGTAAATCAAACAAAATAACACGGCTTTCATTATCATCTACATACACATTGACTTGTAGGAGGTATTATTGCTTGCACAACTTTTCCTGTGCCTTGAAGGATCTTTATACATTCGAAGAGAATTTTATGCACAAGTGGAGTGAACATGAGTGTCCTCCACTGACTTTCATGCACTCGAGTGAGCTACACCATTTTTGTAATAATAATAAAAGAAGTTCAATCAAAATGGGGATGTATTCTTGGTCAGAACATCGGCGATATATTCAAGAGAAAATCATTTAAATTGGAATTTACAAGGTACAAAGGCTTGTAGTGCAATGAATAGATATCAGTCGGTAAGATTACATTAGCATGGCTTGTGAGACACGTTTTCTGTGTACTTAGCAGTTTTTTTCTCTTCTCTCAGATAAATATGTATTCTCGTGTTCGTTCCTTTCAGATTTTTTTCTCTCGCGTTTCTACTTTGCAATTTTATGTGTAAAAGGGCAAAAGAGAGGTAAAGAGAGAAAAAGGTTGTAAGTTGAAAAAATGAAGGACAAAAGAGAGAGAAAGTGGTGGATTGGTACCGATTTATGCATGCCCTATTGTATGTCAATAACTTTGAATGAAAGTTTTACTCTTTTGCATCAAAAGGAGCCAGCCGTCTGATGTCCGAAAACGAGAAAAAGTGTTTTTCTAAGCGAACTGAACACACACAAAACATTTTCTTGCTCGGTTTTTGACACTTTTCTAGATTTTCATCCGTTCATTCATTCAGCTCAGTTCACCGAACCGGACATCTTTTCTCTACTATTTTCCCAATAAAAGGCGAAGAATGAATCAATAGAAGAAGAAAAAACAGAACTTTTTCAACCCATTATTTTTCCACGGGAAAAAGTTTTATGTGCGCTTTGATAGAGATGCATGATGATGCCTACCTTTCCATTCGGAATTTTTAGACATAAATTGAAAAAGTGTCCGTCAACCCGACCCACCCGTCCACTCACATAAATATGTCACTTCAGAGTTGATTCTTTTTTTTCGCAACGAGAAAAAAAGAACGCAAACTTTTGCATTTGTCGCTTTTTCACACTGTTTACAATCGACAGGGGAACCTCTGCGCTTATCAAAATAGATGACAGCGACAAGACAAACACAAACTGATATAATATATGTCGGTTTCTGTCCTCGTCTCGTGATGGAAATGTGTGGGTGTGGAGAGATTGAATAAATTGAGAATTTCATTTCACCCTCTTTTACTACCTTTCATTTCAACGTGTTGGTGGTAAAGAAGTGTGCGGGTGGGCTCTACAATTTTCAAGAGAAAAATCCACTTTTCTATGACTTTGGCTGAGCTAAGCAGAACTCTTCAAATGTGAAGGAAGTAAAATAAAAAGTAAAAAGAATAGGCTTTCGTTAGAATATACAAAAATACTTGCTAGTAATACTATTTATCCAATATATGTGGATGAATTCTGTTGAAACTAGAAGATAGTAAGGAACTGCGTCTTAATGCTTCTCTACACTTGACGAGCCAAAAAACAAAAAAGTATGTAGGCATGATCATGTTGGGGGGATGGAATGAGAATTGTTGACACAGATTTTTCTTCTCAAAGAGAAGAACGTAAGAATGAATCAACATGATCTTTTCCTCTCCTCCTCTCCATTTCCGTACCTTTTGTCTACTTCCTTTTATTTTATATTAATTCTTCAACTCTTTAGCTTCCTTTTCCTCCAAGTTTTTCACTCTCATTTGCACAGCTGTATATTCCGTTTTCGAATTTTACTGCTGACAACTAGCAAGTGTGAATCAAATATCCCAAGAAGAGATGCAAGATGACGTGTTGGAGATGGAGTGCAAATTTGTTTTTGTTTGCATTCCTCAGACACAAGAACATAATATTTGAATGTGAGTGGACTAGGGTAGTTGTATAGATTTAGATGTAAGTACCGAATAGCGACTGGTGCCATTTCAATTTGCGAACACTAGCAGATGTGCTCGTCTTGAATTTCAGAATATTGCCTGTTTTCTTCGTGTTCCAATCACAAATATCTGAGATAGGAAGAAGAAAGAGGTTTGACAATATCGAGTGTCAATGGAGTCGTTCATCTTGTGTGTGGGATGCACATACTAGCAGTTTCAGATAGCAAGCTATATGTTGTAAAAGTTTCTAGGATAGCATGATGATGTGGACACCTCCTCTCATTCTATCACCGATACAACCCATCGTTGACAACCGCGTATATCATCTTACCAGAAACAAGAACAGTCTCCTCTCTGTCTCCATAATACGAGTTGTAAACCAACGATGGTGAACTCAATGGGCATCGGAACAAGCTAAAGTTGAAAACAATATTATGCATAATGTGATGTTCTTTCTCAAGTTTCTAGAATCCAACACTAGTTCCTAGAACCCTTTTTCTACTTCTCTTTTGATCTATTTATTTCCTTTCTGTGGAGACAGCAGAACGATGTTATATCCTGTGCTCTTCTGACCAGGCTTTTACTTCAACTACAAAGGTATTACTACACATGTGACATACAACAACTGATGTTATTGCAATCCTACCACAAGAAACCACGCTTTCCATTGCTTGTTTACCGACGACGCATGCATAAGTTCAGACACAACAGACAAAGAAAACTCAAAGGGCTTTTATTCAACCTATCAAAAACTCAAATGGTTTTTTCTTGTAAGAAATCAAGTCACTGAAATGCCCCAAGATAATTACAAAGTAAGATCCCATGAGCTCCTTAACCAAACGTAATTCTTTTAAATTTTTTCATCGCACATCAGGATACAATTGGATTTTTATGCAGAGTATGGATTTTTGATTTTATAATTTGCAAAGTATGGGAAAAGGTAAGCGTAGGCCGAGGTTTTGATCTACTGAGACTGATTGTGAGCTAGAACGGATAGTTCGTTGTTCATTAAAATTTCTCAGAACAACAGGAATGTCGTGACAAAGCACATGTTTGTAAGCTTGACTAATTAGAGTTATTGATACAAAAAGTTAATAATGAAACAAACCTTTGATCCGTAGGAAAGCAAGGTTATGTTACCACGTGTTGACCTATAGTATTGATGAAGTCAACCTGTGCGTCATGACCATGGCTATACATTTCATGATAAACGAAAAAACTTCAACATATGTGGTAGTACCAATAAGTACCGTTTCACATCATCTAAGCAATTACTCCATTAATGGAAATATTTTAGGGATCGAGTGTAGACATTTTATACGTCCAAATTAACAAAGCTGGGAAAGGGCAGACACCAGACGGATGTGTGGATACCTATAATTTGCATGGAAAGAGTGAGATCAAACGATTTTTCGGGTCGGACAGTGCAGTATCGTGTTGTGTCAGATAGGCATACTTAATTTATGCCGTCTGTAGTTTTTAATGTAAATATACAGTAATAGGTCATACCTTTCAGCGGTTTTACCTTTACCTTTACAAATTTCAATTTTTAATGATAAAACGTTGCCCCTCTTTCATTTCTTGTGAAGTACTCTTGCTCTGAAGCTCTGAACTCCCTTTATTTGAATTTGGAACACGCAATTCGTGTTTACACTTCTGTAGCTGTACGGCTCCAATAATGGGGCTCTTCCACCAACATCAGTTCTTGTAACTTACGGTTGATTTTTATGGCAAACGAATCTAAATTATATCTGGATGCAGCAAACGTGCTCTAGAAGCCATTTGCTGTCGAGTATTACCGCTGGAAACACTAACGTATGCCATTGTTGTAGCCGTAATGAACATTTATGCTCTTGTACTTCGAGTACTCAGACTAGGCGCCAAGAATTCTTCATGAATTTTAACACTACAAACCTGGTGAAGGTGTGATGGTTTATAGTTTATCGTAGTATTATTTTGTTACTTTGACCCTTTGTGTCTGCGCTTATGCAACAAGGAATATGCAATTATATAGGTAGAAAAGATATATGCAGACCACGTACACATCTCTTCTGGGTTTGACGCTTTGGGTTTGGCTAAGTCATGATGTAATCCTAAAATCCAGTAAGAAAATACAAAATACTTCTCCGGTGAGTGTATCTACGTAATCCAGGGATACCCATAGCCAATCTTTACGGTTTCAAAAGTCACACTCTCACGTTGCATTACAACATGCCAGATGCATACAAATACATGATAAAATTTATTATTAGATAAAAATTCTTGTAAAAGGATTGAAAACAAAAACAGCTTCGTATTATTAATAATTTATTTCGTTCATTATAATATGTACTCACAAAACAAAACTTTCGATTAGATCTATCCAACTTATAGTCATTGAATTAGTTTCAGGTTTTCATTCATCCCGACAAAGTTCACGGTATAATGTTATTTTTTGTCACGTTAAAGGCCATGTGCTGCACGTTACATTACATCTGAAATACATTTTAAAACGTTTTATTAAAAGAGATAATCACCCGTAATGCCCCATAAATCCAGTATCTACCCAGCTGCACCAAGCATCAGCATCATGGAATTGGGTATTTATTTATCTCTTGAAATACCTTAAGAAAATATTGACATTTCCTTTCAGCTTCCTGTTTGTATCCTACATTTCGAAATTTTTAACAGAATTTGTGCTGCCATAAATATATACTACATGAGAAAATGTAAACGTATAATGTAGATGTGTAGTCTATAATATAGCCAGATACCCAAAATAAGTAAAATTGCAGTTTTCGCTTCTCTATTTCGTAACCTATTTTTGTTGTCTTTGTTGTTTGTATGGTTTTTGACCGATATACCTGTGTGTGAGCAAGAGCAACTGCTATAAGAGATCTCTATAATAGACAGACAAATATATTTTTACAAAATCCACCAGAGACATAAAGAAGATCTGTCTATTTTCACATCTATTCATTTAAAAACAAAAGAAACAACCAAATACCAACAGCTGGATCTCCTCTCACAAAAAAGGATCTTGTTAGTCAACAGTCCCACAATGCACGCTGACATTATTCAATTCAATAAATATTTATGATCATACCATGCGAGCAAAACAGATCAACAGACGGACCCACGCTTCATTGCTCCAAAGGATGGGACGAAATTCATAAAAAACAGGGCTGCGAATACGTTTCACAGAGAGAAAAAGAAAAAAACGTAAAAAAGAGGAAAATGAAAGGCAAAGCACAAATGGTACAATGTTCATACGTGTGCACTTTCTCCTCTTCCAACTTAGGATTAGTCAGCACTGTACTGTAGCATTCAATTAAATGTAACAAGCTGATGCTAGGGTACTGAAGACAGTCGCAAAAAACCTCTGAATAATTCCTTGATTCTATTCGGAAAATAACATCATGACACCTCTCACACGTTACAAACTTTTGTGTTTCGTGTATACAACAATTTAAAAATATCACAAAGAGAGTTCTACGATGTTTTCTTTGGAAAATGAAAACTATAAGATAATATTTTTAGGCCTTGCTTTCACCCTTTTTTGTAAAAACAAGAAAATGAGGCATTGGTATCTCTGATGTTGTTTTTGCCGGTATGTTACCCATACTGATCGTCTTTGCTGACAGTACAATAGGCTTTTCTTCCCTTTCTCTTCTGTCCCTCCTAAATCGAAATGATTTAATGGAATGTCATAGATGAAATTGATGGGCAGCTATTTCCTTGCCCTTTTCATTGTCTATCCATCAAAAAGCAAAGTCCTTATTTCTCTCAGATAGAAAAGTAAGTAGTTTAGTAGTTGATGATCTGACATTATATAGCGGCATTTTCGTTGACACCAGTCGGGCAATGCGACTATACTTGACACGGGAAAGGATGAAAGAAGCAGAATGGAGAACATGAAGAAAAAATCGTAACATCTTTCATCAAAAAAGAAAATGAGATTAAAGACGACAAATGTGTGATCTAATGTGATAATACCTTTAAAGACTTAACGTTAGAGCGGAAATACACATTGAGAGAATAGAGTCTTTTGATTCTGAAAGTCAAAAGGAATCCTGTTTGCCACACAGCTATAAAAAACCTGACACATTAATTTTCCACTCTTGAGGGAAAGGCGTTAAAATGAAAGTGAAGAGGGTTTTTATGGAGCGTCAAGTCAAGAGTTGTTGAAGATTGAAGTTTAATAAAACCGTGGGGAACACTACCATTTATCATGAAATGATACAAGAAGGAAAAACATGAGTGAACAGAATGGTGCATATTATGCTGCTGCTATATTCTGAAGATCAGATACGTTTTATGACGTGACTTAAGTGTGTCCTATGTTATAATAAGCACCATGAAATTGATATAAGATAATAATCGGTAATCTCATCATCTATATGATAGATATTTTCATCTATACGCGCATGTGAGTGTGAGATGTTGGAGTGGAAATAATACGCAAAATAATTCATTGAAGCAAAAATTATCATTATCAATTGTAATTAGGATGTGCGTAAGGTATATTTTTGTTCTTGGTCAAATACGCAGTAAATGGAAAATATATATAATTGACAGGACTCATTAGTGACGCTGTGTCTCGGAAATTGGATCGCAATGCTATTTCTAGCTCCGAGTATTGAAATGACATTTTGTTAGCTCTCATCCGCCCTTTCATAATGTCACTTTTGATGTAGGTCGATCCCCCGCTATTTAGTTAATGATAATAATTTATAGCCTTAATGGTAAATGAATGTAGATTTAATGAAATTGAATGAGATATAATGGAGGGAAAGCATGAGCTGATGGTGCTTACCTTTTCACAATTTTCCCTGAATTATCATATCTCTGGGCTCAGTTGAATACCCACGCTAAATATTAAATATCACGAGTAGTGCATTTACAAACAAATTCTGCTTCTGCAATGGAGTTACTATAATTATCATATACTTGATATTTAAAATTGTTTTGAATACGCCTCCGCATTTTCAAACATTTTATGGTTTTCTTCAATTGCTTATTTATTAAGGTGCAAGTGAAAGTTTTGCGGATGTTAGCACTTGGAGGTACAGGTACTTGCCAGGTACACTTGGATTTTGGAAAAACAAAAATGAGAACACATTCCATGAATCTAGACAGAGCTCTCACGTCATTTTGTAACCAGCGGCAGCTCCAAGATGGGAACGTAAATATTATTAAACTGTAATTTTGTGTAGTACTACTAGACTTACACGTTTGTCTCACGTTTTCTCGCCCACGTACTTTTAAAAAAGAATTATGAATGAAACGGAAGGTGGGTTGCAACTGTGTACTATCAATGGGAAAAATTTATGAGTTGTGATATTTACTACAGACACTAAGTGGGCTTGATAGCAGGAATGTGTAAACAGTACTTAACCTAGTTTTCTGGCCGTCTACGCCAACGAAAACAAAGGGATTTCATTGATGTTATTCTCCGGACTCTCAACATTTCACAACCAAGAAACAAACACTGTTTTAATCACGTAAAGCCCACGCATTACACAAATAATAAAACATAATATTTACCTCCCTGGGGGTGCACAACAAAGGCTCCAATTCGAAACACACTTCACCCTTTTATGCAAATTGTGTTCATCTGCCTGTATGAAGCAACAACACTTAACTCGTAGAGAAGTACTTCCTTGATTGTGACATGAGTGTGAGCATAAAAGGTTTATTTAAACTTGTACAAAAATGAAGGAATTTCTTTTATAATTTTCCCTTTTTATGAAAGGCTCAAGCAAAGGAGATCAGAAAGTCTTTCCAAAACTCATACAGAAATGACTTTTCATGTAGATTGAAACTGTTGAGAGTATTCATTTAAAAATTTTACTACGCAATCTTTTTTGATTCAATATTTTATTAAATTTTTGATTTGCACAAAAACCTTCTTTCCCAAAAACATGTATGATATTAAATATGGTAATTTTGGTCTCTAGAAGGGAGTGTGATGGGATGAAAGAGGAAAATGAGAAATCAAGAAGTTGTAGTTTGTGACTGTGAATCAATTATTATTTAAGTAGGCTTTCAAGATATTTATTTAATATTTCAGTTGTGTTCGTCCGTCCTAATTGCAGGCTTTTCATTAAATTTATTTGCCAACCGGAGACAAAAGATGTTATTTTCTTCTGTTTCTATTTAACCTGACTAGTAGTATTTTTCAAACATAATGTTGGCCAAATGTCAAGCGTGGGATGTGGAACATTTTATTTATTTAACTTAAACCAATATTCTACATGTTCTCCAACTTCACTGATCTGTGTCGAGGAACCGTAACTGATACGAGAACTGAGAACTTATTCATGTACAGATAATAATTCTTCATTGTAATTCATATCATTCTCATTTGCGTTTAAACATCAGAGAGAGTATCTGCAAAGGAAATGTCAAGACGGTATAAAAATAATGAAGTTTTTGTGATGAGCTTTCTCTACGATACTGAGAAATTCGTAATATTGGCAAAGACGTTCATAATATGTGATCGGTATACACACACATTGGAAAGTAGGTACCCGCAATCATTTTTTATTGCTATTTCTCAAGAATAATAATAGCGTATAAGTAAAAATTGCAATATCACTGTGTTCGACAATGCGAGCAGTGAGATGATGATAAAATGTAATATTCTTTTCTTAAGTCCTTTCCAAAAGTGGTATCTCATCAGCTTAAAAAAAGCTTAAGTTTGCATTTACAATTGAGTGACTGAGAGAGATGACTAGAGAGAATAAATTGGTATATTTTACTCTTTTCATAGCTTGTTCTTACTTTTTTGAAAATCTTGGTAGCTTGATTCGTATACGTTCCCGTTTTTTCATGTATCTTACGTTTTATGAGAGGATCATGTTGATAGAGATGAAGCTCTTCTTTTCTGTGAGATAGTCGGTATGACATGGAGTATAGGAAATAGGGAAAATCAGTATGCATGCCCTCAAAGTTTTTTTATGTGAAAGAAGTTAGAAGACCATTTCTCTTGAAAGCGTTAGTGCGAAGTAAAAATGAAAACGAATCCACTTTTTCAGCAAAACTTTTTTTTCGCGCATTCTTCATCTCGTATTTCATCTACCTATGTCGAAGATCCATATAAACTCGTTGGAAAGCGAGTACTCGCCATTTGAAAAGCTTTAAAACTTCTGCCAACTGCTTCGTACAATGGCGTAAACTGGCCTTTCTAAATTGTTCAGTGTGTGCAGACTTCTACATTAAGGATGTGATGCTGCTTTATAGACCTGCAATTTTTTTTTCCTGGAGACATGCTTGTTGACTCACTTCTTCTAAGTAAATATTGAGTAGCTACTTGAGACTTTCATTCAGTTGGTTCTCTTGTAGCAGAGTGACAGCGAGAGAAAATTGCAGAATTGAAACGAGTTGTGTATTACACTATTACACATCCAGTGAAAATGCTTCAAAACGATACTATTACCTTTTCAAATGAGCTTTTTATTTGTTTATTTACATAGGCACTTTTTTATTTTCTTTCCTGCACCTGTCCCCGTAATTCCAGATAAACTTTTGAACAAGAAAAGTTGGCAGGAGTTTTCTGCGTTCAAATTTTGTTCTCCGTAAAAAGCTAAAGGAAGCACATAAAAGTAAAGCGATACGAGCTTCCTTAAATGTTTTATACTTCACAAAAAACTGGAAGTTACATGAAAACTGTAGAGGAATTGTGCAAAAAAATTATGACAAAACTATAAAATATCGACAAGCAAATCGTATTCACATCAAAAGTTAAAATTTTATTGTTATTACTCAACTTCCAGCGTTTTATGTCAATTTTAAATTATCTCCTTCATTTTTATGTCATTTCTCAATAATCCTCTCTTATGAATTTTCTTAATCATGATATTTCTGAGATGACAAGAAACTAATAAACCTACTCCGAGCTACTGATATTCAAACTAAAGTTTAATATGGAGTGACTTCTTTTGTTGTCTTGCGTAAGAGTTCAAGAGTAAATTTCATATTGTGTAACATGAACTTGGGATAAAATAGGTGAACTGATGTATAACATTACACATCAATCAGAGAGTAAAGTTTGTCCTTAATTAACTCCTTCTCCTGAGATCCATTTCATAATTCAGGCTCATCAAACATTTCCATAAAAAATGAAGTGGCAGAAGGAGCAGCATGATTTATTAAAGCAGAAACTAATAAATAATCTGTTTTATTACTTTGCGAAAAAACGAAGCAATTCATCATCAAGGAACTATTGAGTATATCATGAGAAATCTGGAAAAGCAATTAATTTTATGTCATCCGTAGATTTTAAAAACAATTTATATGGGATTTCATTTTTTCTTGTCGTCAAACGGTTCATTTTGGAAATGAAATGTGGAACAAAAGGGAAAAAAGAGAAAGTAAATCATAAAAATGAGAGAGGAATTTAAAAGCAAACACGACTCGACGTATTACATGTTATGAACATTGCTTAAGTTCTTACTGTTTCGGTTCAGAGAATTCCAAATATATGGTCACTTTCATTTCTATCACAGAAAGTAATTTATGGCCTTTTGAGTTACGAAATCATAAGATATTTTCGCTAGTTCCTTTCCGGAAATGTTTGCTATGCTTCTCATAAAAATATATGCTTCTTTTAAATAAAAAATATTGATGTGAACACTAATGGAAAACAAGCTCGAATGATTTTGCTTGTTTACTGAGTGTAAAATACAGCCAATGTCATATTATTATGTTGTGCTGTCATCAGTGTCAAGTTTATCATAAAAATCACTCTAGCATATTAATGGAAAGTTCTTGTAGAAAGCAATAGCGTTAATTACTTTCAAACTCAAAAAATACTATCCTCACTTTAATTTTCCAAAAGCAAAACAACTTCTCTTCTTTACTGTTTTATTAGGTACTTGAGAACAAAGAGTTAAAGTATTACAGCATAGAATATCCAACCCAAATTCTAAGAAGTACACTGATAATGAGTACTAGGTAGAAAAATTGCATAATTAAATTTTTAATTTCTCTCACATTTTTATTTTACGATTATTTTTAGCCACTCTGCCATACACAGTTTTTCGCACTTGGAATTAGAACTTCAAAGAGAAAAGTCAGTAATATGCACCAAAAAGCTTCACTCTTCACACTACTTTCACCTTCTACCCGTTCAAACAGCTTGCTTAATTAAGTATTCACTCCAAGTGTCTCTCGGCAGGGACAATATAAGCTTCTCCATGTTGAACACGATATATAATTTTTACAGTCTAACGGTCCTCAAGTATATATTGTTTCGTTTCTCTGGCTGATTTTTATAAGCATATTTATATATTCCATGTTAAGTGAAAAGTATGTAAATTTTCAAAACATTTTATTTAGCACGTTCCAAAAAAACGTAATATGAATCCTCCCTTCCATATTTAATGACTTCTTTTCTTTATTAGTAATTAAGTAGATTTTATTAAAAACATTTCTGGTTAAATGATTCTGCCCATGTCACATACTATATGATTTTCCCCTTTTATATATTGCACACCCTTCAGCTGGAATGCAAAAGCCATCTCAAGGTGAAACTCGCAAAATTTGAATGTGACTGTTTAATTTGATTAGATTAAAAATCCTGCCGAGGAAAGGTATTATGAGCGTAACGTAGCGTGAGAGTTGGTAAGATATATTTTTGGATGTAGACGACTTGCAAACTCAGAGTTTTTCGGGGCACTGGTTGCTTCAGACTATGCCACAATGTGTACTTTTTTATTTATACCTTTAAAAGTCTTCAGATGTACATTTCTTCTTCTTTCTTTTACTCACTCTGTCTGTGTGAATGTCACAATCAAGTAGAAAGAGGAAAAGAGCTTGAGACTTTTGGGGGAGCCAGATTTAGTTGGTTTGCTACACGTAAAAACTACACACCACCACCTCTACCAGTATAGCAGCAGCATGAGCAGAGCTCCTGTTTCCGCTCGGGTAACTCCTCAGGGACAAATGTTCATGAATATTTTCTTCTCTCTTTGGCAATTCAGTTGAGTCAGTAGTTCTATTTTTCCAGAGAACTTTTTTCCCTGTTTTACCTTTTTGCATAGCGTACACCGGTAACATACTTACATAGTATAGTCTATATGGTCATGATATTGAATAATAATAATATGAGCATCCAGGTTTGTATGAATGAATGCTTGCTTGCATCAGCTCACACTTCTTTTATTGCTGTATCCTATTGCACACACGTAACATATTTTCTCCCCAACTTTGACTTAAAAAAACTTGTGTATCATCGTCAGCAGGAACAGCAGCATGGGTTTGAGTTGCTCAAAGTGAACGAAGAGAGAAAAACCCTACGAATTGCGCAAAGCAAAGCATAGCTCACATTAAACTAGAACGGATGAAATGTGAACTTTTCCATTAAAAATGTATGTGACTCGAAGTGTAATGATTAAACGATAAGCAAAAAAGGAACAGACACACAAGTCGAGTTGTGCATACGGCTCTACTGGAGTGAGACAGAAGATGTATGTGTTCATGTTTGTATATTTAGATTGAAATTGTTCACGATGTTGATGGTCATGTACAACTTTTCAGTTTCCTCATGGATGAACTTTCCTCGACTAAAATATGCTCTCTAGAGTAAGAGAATTTAGGATTTTACATATTATTTAACCATTCGCCAATTATTTGACGCGTTTATATTTGATCTTCTCTTAAGTAATGCTAACCGATATTTTTGTCACATTGCAAAGGACTTGGCTATTTAGCGATCTCATGCATTATTCAGCTGTAATTCAAATGGTTTTTGTTCCAGTTTTTACAGTGTTATAATATTTTAAAATAAATTACTTATTAAAGCTGTAGTATGCTGGCTAATTAAATTTGAAAGCATGATTTTTCTTTTGTGTATGTAATGTTCAGAGAAAATCTAGTGGGTATTCTTTTGCAAATAAATAATGTAGGTAAAAAAAATTGTTAGGATATTCCAGAAAGTCAAATCGAATGAAAGGTGGTAAGTAAGGCAATCGTGAGGAACTTGACAGTTCATGACTAAATTCCAAGATGAAGTTCAAAAGAGAAATTCCTCTCGTTTTTTGCATTTGCTTCTTTAGTACTCCTACACATAATGTGAAGCTGCAATAAAATTTGCTTGTGGTGGTTTCCCAAAGTATCCCGTAACCCTACACACACCCCTTTATCTTTTTCATTCACCAGAAGTTTATCCCTCTTCCTCTTGCCTTTCTTTTTTTCCTCTTTACGATTACAAACTCTAAAAGCCTTACACATTCAAATTGAGTTTCTGAGAGATTTAGTTGAATTCCCAAGCCTAGGTTTAATAAAACTTTACATAAGTATAGAGGTAGCATACAGACAGACTATTAAATGGCACAAAAACGCCAGCAAAATCCACAGTTTTCGTTGACTTAACGTGGTGCATGATAAGAAAGCATATTATGTTACCAATAATACCTATCTGAAAACTACAATGGGTATATAGGGACACATAATACGCGCGTGTCCTCCCTAAAAGAATGTATCAACAACAAAACCAGCAGCACATAGGCTCTTTCTTATGAGCAAAGTTCAGACAGAAACGAAGAATCTATCCTTTTAGGATCGGATTGTCGGATTTCACTTTTCCTTCTTTTCTCTCGTCTCCACTGCAGCCTCTTTCCATTCTTATTCCATTGCCCTGCACGATTTTACACATTCACCACGACCATCCCATACCAACATGGAGCTTAGACTACTTGAACGAAGACATTCTCCGCTGTCGTTTTTCCAACGGCTCTTTCTTTTCTTTCTTTTGTTCTCATCTTATTCGCTTATTTAATTTGATGTTCTCCACTCGTCGTTCGACAAAAAAAGTTTCAGCAAGAGTTCATTTAAATCATGTCTAGTCAAGTGGAAGTAACTGGTTTGGTTTCATTCTTTATTTTCCACATTATTCTTGTAAATATATACCTACCCATACTTAAGAGTCAAAACTTCGTCAAAGAGTTGAGAACCAAAGGAAATACTAGTGGAACCGCAGTTTCAAGTTTCAGGTGAATGCAGCAATGGTCTATATAATAATTCGCATATGTGCATTAGTCATTTTGTCCCACTTCACTTTCACTATCTAGTGTCGATAAAGAGCCATGAGATGAATAAGCCTACAAATATATTTCTTTGAGCTATAAGCATATATCTCATAAAGGCAAAGCCTTTGTTACTAGCAATAACGAATTGATTTCTCAAAGTATTCTTCAGAATGAAGGAAATCATCCCTCTAAAATATCATGACCGAGTTGACTCATTCAACTTTTGAATATATTTTCATGAGTTAAGGTTATATGTCATTCTCATTGGGAAAATATTATGTATGCTCATATCTAAATATTTTTATACTATCACAAACAAAAAAGTTGAGCCCCTGCTCATCTAGAAACGCAATGAGTAAGTGAGCTGATCTGATTTACCTTTCGCCTTTGCTTTCCCCTTCGTCTTTGTCTCCTTCTGTTTACTGAGGTTTCTCATTGTGGTTCAGCTGTGAAATTCATCTATCTTCTTTCTCCAGCTTCATCTTCTCCTAATTTATTCTTTAGTTCTTTTGTTTATTTTAAGAATCAGCTGAAGACAATAAGATGGGAGGGAATGAAGACGTGAAGAAGAGAAAACTTGGTTGCATAAGTTTCAGAGTTCCACTATTTGAACTTTTGTGGCACATCTTCCTCCACTCATCCATTTAAATATTCCATTCCAGGGTCTTATATTCTAACTAGCTAGACAATCTGACTTTCTATTGAATAAAAACAGAGCATAATATTTAACTTTCCTGTGTGCATGCTGATACTCAAGGATATTCTGATAAGTTTTAGAAAAGGGATTCATTAAAAATTCCAAATGGCTCGTCTATTGTTGCTTGTTACTACTCAAGTAAAAGAACATAAACGCTGGCTGGAATGTTTCAAGATTGCCCCTTAAATTGCTCAATATGCTGTGGTAGTTGGTTTTGCATGCTTTTCTGCATTATAATGAAGATTCAATAACACGTTCTACTGTCCCACTCTGATATTAATGTGCATTCATAAGTGCTTTTCCATGCTCATCTCATCTGGAAAATAATCGAGATAACTGTTGTCGAAGGAATCGTTTCCTTTTCAAATGTTGAAATCCTACTTTAGTTCTTCTCTGAATACCATTTTATTATGACTTGGCTTTAACAGTGAATTGAAATTCTCTTATGAGGAAACTCACTTCTACTGGTATTTAAAGCAGAAAATTAAAAATGCACTCTGACAGATTGGCTTACGAGGAAATGAAGGTGATTTTATTTCAAAGTGGTCTCTCAAGTGCATTTTAATACAATTTAATGAAAACTTGTAGAGAGATTTCAGTATGGAATTATCATCAAGAAATAAGCTTGTACAAGTGACTGCAGCATGAATTTTTCGAGTACGGCATAATATACACTCTTCCAATCTGAAAATTTTCAATTAGACTCAAATGGTCTGGGGAGATCAGAAACGGCAACTATATAACTAAAAGTGTGGCACTAATATTAGTCCTTGTAATTTTCCAAATGAAACTACAGCTTTCTTACAATTGCACAATTCTAAATTTTGCATCATAGAGTCAGTACATTTTGCGCAGTGTCCTTAGATTCATAAGCAGTAAAATCAGATCTATAAATTACAGAAAAGGCATTTAAAACAAAACAGCTTCTTTTATTAGCCATAATCAACAAGATAGATGCATCTTGTACTCAAGCTTGCCATGTCTGGCATGCTATCATACTCATGCTACCGAATTAATTTTTCAGCGAAAACTCTGTCAACTTGGCACCTCCCCCAAACATTATCCAACCGTGCTTGTCAATTTATAACAAACAGTTAGGGGATCGAGACTTGTATCCATACACAAAAGAATTGCGCACCACATTTGTGAAACAATGATACAAAGAAACTAGGCAATCTATTTGGATTTACAGTAGTTGAAATGGCGTACAATTCTATTTTTAATGATAGTGACAATTTTGGCAAATTTATCTCATTGTGTGCCACCAAGTACTTGTAGTCCTCATAACATTCAAGGTTAACTAGATTAGCCAAATAAGCGTGTCTGCAACACGAGCTCGAAATTGGCAAAATGTTCCAAACAAGCACAATATTAAATAAAATTCATAGCATGGTTTTACCCTTAAAGGATAAGGATGGTACAAAATAATTTTATTGGAATACCTACATGCATTTTAAGCTTTATTAAGAGGAAAAGTACGCGTCAGTTAAGCTCAAACTAATCTTCCTTTGGGTACTTAATAAACGTAATGCAAAAATATGATAATTGATATTAATTCCATACAAGAGTCTTTTCCAGCAATGTCTAGTTAGGCTGAATAGTGAAACGTCAATCAGGTAAGATAATTAGGATTTACCAGAGAACGATACGATCTTTTCCAATAATGGAGAACTCGTGAGTGGGTGGTTAGTACTAAATCATTGAATTAAAACCTAAATCGGAAACACACTTATGTAAACAACATTTTTTCAAGTATGTTTTAGCAACGATTCGTTGCTCTTGTTGGAACATGAAAAGTCATCCATTTCGCTGGGATTTAACTAATTTCATCGGAATAAAATAATGATCAACATTTTTATTCTATCCAACTTTCGAGAACAATTCCCAGGAGTGTCAGAAGCAGGTAGCATTTATGAGCAAATATTGGAAGCATCCAAGGCTTACTTCGTAGAACTGAGAAAGAGAAAACTAATTCTGCTAACGGGAAAGCTTCGCGGATGTTTTTGCTGTATGTAATATTGATAAATATGTTATTTTTCAATATAAAACGGATTTGAGTATTTCTGCCAATTCACTTGAACTAAACGAGCTGTGTACCGAAATTGCATTAAGTTCGAAGTTGTGAAAACACAATTGTCATTTTTTATAGTATGTTATGTTTTAAACAAGACGTATTTAATAACTTTAAGTAATAGAAAATAGGAACTATAATTTAATTGCATACACTCCATGTTATGGATCAATTGCTGGTCAATTCACTCGATCTGAATGGAATTCCCCGAGTGTCAAACAGACATTAGAGAATGTAATATTGTGGCCAGTGACAATAAAGATTGTTGTCCTGCTGTTGCTCTTCTTAATAGAACATTTGGAAAGTGTAAGATGGAAAGTGTCATTATCATTTCCTCTGCTTTTTTGTCCTGTGGCGCAAGGCAGCCATCATCTTAATACTGTTAGTATTACCGTTGCCCATAAAGAATGAAACCATATATAAATATACATAGATATCTTGCTATACATTGACCTAAAATAAGGACAAGCAAATAAAGAAAACAAAGCCACAGCAGCTACAAAATATCAGCACTTTTCAGACTCCAGGCAAACAACAGCAAGAAGCCGAGGAGCCAAGTAATTTACCCATCATTACTTTCCATAGTATACGATGACACAACACGACTGCACCAGTCAAACAGGCACCAGCTGCAGCTGGTGTCTCATATTTCAACTCATCATTTCTTAGAACATACAAAATCCATAAAAGACGTAAAATTTGTCTCCTTCTTCTGATCAGGATAAGAAAAAGGAGAAAGTTGGACCGTGACTGCACGACTTTTTTTCTGTGCAGCAGATAAAAAGGCACAACGAAGTCGATAATTCCACATTGTATTATATGGATATTTGAACATGGCGTTATTGGAAAACTGTCATATTATATCCACAATCATGGCTATAGGTATTGCAAAAAATGTAATCCATTCAGGGAAACACAGAGTCATAAGGATTTTGGGGAGAAAACATTGTCCGAATATGTGGAACCTTATAGATTGGATTGACTGCATGTCGATTTTTTCGCTTTGTAGTCGCCCATCTAGAATTCATAAATCCTATTCTCTGCCTTGGCTTTCTCTGTAACATTTCTTCGAATCGATGTTTCAATATTTTCTTTACTACTTCAAATATCATAATCATACAGTATTACACTACGCCCATGGCTATATCTTGGCCAAAGTCTGGCTAAAGCTTATCTGTACATGCATTATTTTCTTTTATCTTATTTCATGAATCCTTGAGTTCACTCGGTTGCAGTCCACTAAAAACCCATAGACGCGTGTAACTATCATATGATCATAAAAGTGTGTCATTTTCTAAGGCGTGTTTTCAATGTTTTGACTTTCTGAGACTTCACATTAAATAAGATTTTCCTTTTTTTTGGAGTTTTCCCATTTGCAGAGCTTTTCTCTGTCATCTACTATGAACCTTGTTCACATTCTCCTCTTTTCATTTATTTAAGTGAATTTATAGAACATATCTGATCCCTTGTATTTTCCACAGCTTATGAATTCACGTTTTTGTTTAGCATCTTTAAAAACTGTTTTCTCCTTCTTTACAGGAAACGTATTTGTGATCGTGGCTGTGTTTATCGAGAAGAACTTGAGAAACGTGGCCAACTACCTGGTAGTATCACTAGCTGTAGCTGATTTGATGGTAGCCTGTCTTGTGATGCCGCTTGGTGCTATTTACGAGGTGAGAAAAAATGCAGTTTTATTATATTGTCTTTTTATATTATTAAACATTTAGCACACTTTATGCACTAGGTCATGTAAGGGCTTATGTTCTGGCATTCATGCGATTGTTACAATGAATGAAAGCAATTCAAAGTACAAAAATACTGCTGCAAGGTTTCCTATTATTCTTGCCAATAAAAAGAACATAAAGCAGGATTCCGGGCACAGGTAATACAGTACAGTACAGGTGTGCAAAAACTATATAACGTAATGTATGGTATAAACAAGGCTTTACTAAAGTAGTAGAAGCATCAATAATTAAACTAGCTCGAATTTACCAGACAACACTATCATTATTTTTTACTCCCAATTCGACAACATGAAAATCTCGTTTTTTATAAAGTTTCAACAAAAACCCCAATTTTGTACAAAACACACCAGTAGTTCAAATTTAGGTGTGTACTTAAAAACGGTAATAAAAAGGTGTAAGTACTTGAAAGGCATCTCTTAGAAAAAATATTAAATTACAGAGAAAAGACATTGACAAAGATGTGTGAGAATGCAATAAAAAAGAAGCTTACAAATAATGCTGTGAAAATTTGACGTTTTTCTATTACGGCAAAGCAACGTTTCTTGGTATTGGCTTAACACTTCTCTCTGAAGTACATGCTTTTTAGTAATACGGTTCTAAAACGCCCAGTGCAATTATGTAAGACGATGACGCATCGCATTCTGCAGGGTAAATCTGATGAGTTATGAGATGGGTGGAAGGACGCGGCAATGTATAGTATGTAGGTAGTTTTGTTTGTAGACGTGTGAATAGTGAAAGTCGACGCGTGTCGTATTGTTCCAAAGATCGCAGAGAATGTTTCAAAGAAAGCCGCTCCAGATGACTTTCCGCAGAAGCAACATTTGAGTGGGCTTTCTGCGTTTTCACTTTCGTTTCCCCTACTGCACCTGAGAAAAGTCCCAGAATTGTAAATATTTTAGATAAATTGCTGTTGGACCGGAACCCGGGAACAGTTTAAGGCTACAAATACAATTCAATTTTCGTTGCGTAACACATCTCATATCTCTGAACGACAATAGAAAACTATAAGTCTATTCTTTCATGTTATTTTAAACATATTCTAGTACTACACACAACCATTTCACAGCATGCAATGTTCAGTACACACTTTCATGTTATACATTGTTTTTAAATCGGTCATATATTATTTGAAGGAACATAATGTACATTTCTCTTTCCACTGGCATTCATAATAAAAAACAAAAAAAAAGTTCTACACAAGCTGTAGGAATAGCTTCATATTCAGGACAATTCATACGTTGGCATTAAAAGTACTAGTGCGGAGACTACGAGTAGCTACTTCCGCCACTACAATAACTCTGAGCAAGAACAATAGCACTAAATACATCTCATGCAGTACTTTACTTCCTCAACCCTTTAAACAGAAGATGAAAGGGCTTTTCCTTCCTTTTCTTTTGTATTTTTCAACTAGTGGAAGAAGAGCGCACACATTATTACCTCCAGTTCAAGAGGCCCTTAAATAAATACATACATGACTCATATACATGTGATCAAAATATCTCTTGTTCTTTTTATTCAGCTCCGCTCATCTTCACAAATAAAAACTTACTCTTGGCATTGTCCTAACACTTCTCCCTTTCCCGAGCTAAAGTTTTTCTTGCTTTTGTGTTTTGGAAGTAGTACTATCTAGAGAGCACTTTTGCGATGGAGAAAGACAAGAGTAGATTTCAAGTTGATTGTATTGGCATTGAAAGCGATGTATCATTTAAATAATTTCCTTTCTTGTAACGTGCCTTTCAATGTATTTATTGAGCTATTCCTTTTTGTTTATGGATTTTTTGTATTTCTAGTTACAATTATTGGAGTAGGATGATCATGTTATGTACAATTTAATACTCTTCAGTTAACGACAATTTAATGGAATAATTTGTAATGATCTCTCTGGTTGCGACTCGGCTTGTTTTAAAGATTTTTAAATTATGGAATGATATTCGTTTAACCTCATTGAGGCTTCTCGTCTTTGTGTATGGAAACCAGCATTTGTTGATACTTTAAAGACGTTAATAAAACTAATCACTAATCACTAATCACTAATCACAATGTAATATTAGACCATGTTTGTATATTTTTCACCTGATTCCTGAACTGCCTGTTGTACACCAAACAAGAACAGTGTTGCTTTTCGTATGAAACGTGTGTAGGAAAAAATAGTGCTTTATACACTCGAATAACAGGTTTTTATATTAGTACGGATAGGAAGTAGAATTTGCGAGTTTGTAGAACAGCCTTTTTCTCCAGTAAAATATGCCATGTTTAGACATTTACTGCTTCTCCGTCGCCATCATGAGTTGTTGTAGTGCTGTTGCTGTTTCTTTTCGTGTTAAGCTGGGAAAGTTTTGACGATGACGCTGATGACGACAGTTATACAGTTCCAGTTCTCTAGAACAGGCCGTTATTTTACTACCACTGCCGCTTTTTCCTACACTAGCTGCGTACAGCAGCCTAGTGCAAAGAGCAAGAGCTCAAGAAGAGTACCAAAAATGACTGCTAGCACCACCAGTGAAAAAATATTAATGGAATTTTACAACTGTTCGAGACGTTCTCTCTCTATCAGTATAAGTAGACATATGCAATATATCTGTAATATCTACTTTCCCTTCTAACCCTTTTTTACACTTCTTTTGGATTTTGGATGCTTTTAGGTGTTAACTGCTGCTGGCTGGCCCATACCCGATTGAGTAGTATGGATTATTAAGAGATAAAATGGGAACTTTTCCTGGTTTATTTCCAGGGCTGAGTATAGACGAGAAAAAGGGAGAAAATAAAGTTAGCAAATAATCATTTTTTGCAAGACTCGGCTTAGGTTGTTAGGTTGATACCGGAGAAAGCCTCAAGAGAAAAAAATGTTACACGATATTTTACCAGCATCTATACAGATAGTAGAGCCAACTAGCAAATGTACATGTGAACCAGGAAGGCAATAATGCAGACAGACTTTTATTGTGCAAGAGGAGGAATCATAATAAGCCATAAACTTTGTCAGCTTCAATTCATGGATGATATATGGTACAAACTGTTGTAATGGAATGAAATGGAAAGGGAGGAGACTCTGGAATTTTAGTGGGGTAGAAAAAGTGTTTATGTGTAGAGTCTGTGCTATGTAGGTATTTCATGCGAGCTAAAAGCTCTTTAATAAAATGCATCTCTACTTTCTTTTTGAGCAAAAAGATAGTAAAGCTCTTTTTCGCATGGAATTGAAAGTGTACTCAATTATCATAAGTATAATTGAGGCCAATGTCTAACTTGTTTGCTGCAGAATTCCCATGAATTTATATGACTGCACGTATTTGTTACTAAAAAACTTTTTTCGGAAAACTCGGCGGGAGCTCAAACTACAAAGCAAATTCCATGATGACGAAAATGATGATGATGATGACGATCATCGTCTCCGTCTCACACCCTAGCTGTAAAAGTGACACGCGTTCAGACAAAATCCCTGGAAAATTGTTATGCAATGGGATCCAGCAGCGTTTAAAAAACCAATTTAGCTTGCATATTTTAGATGCAATTTTGCTTGTAGTTAAATCGATGGGGAAGTAATATTGTATTATATAAATACGCTCCTACATGTGTCCTTCAACTTTTTATATTGTATGAATTGAAAACTATAGGATACTTATCTATGCCTCTAGAGAGGATCAGGTTTTCACACAGTTATTTCCTCCGGCTTACAAAAAATTCCCCTCCCTTTCTCTTTGACTTTAACTTTTAATCTTCCCACACGCATGCTTTTACGCACCTAACTACTGGTAAAGTAATTTGATAATTGCTTTAATGATGGTTGTTTCTGAAAGCCGGCAACTTTCTCTCCAACCGTAGTGTTCTCTAAACTTTTTGAAGCACCGTCGGTAACAATATCAGTTTCGTTAAAAAATTGCTGTATGGATATATATGCATTTTGGCTACCTATATATTGAACTTATGGCGAAACTGATGATGAGTTATTTTTGGAATTACAAAAGCTCAAACTTGTAATATTTTTTTGTGTTTTTCAATATGGAAAAAGATATAAGTAATAGAGATTGGTGTCAGATATCGAATATGAGCTTGTAGGGAAAAAACTAAAAATAAAAGTGGCAACAACAACAACACCAAAACAATTAAGCAAAGCAGCTAGCAAACAAGAGTAGAGTCTGCTCACGCAAACAAGAGTCTTTGAAGTTTTGTAGAGTTTTCTCTCTGCTGTCATGAGAGTTCAGCTTTTCTTGTGCGAAAATCTTCCTCTTTCAAAAAAGGCAAAAGCACGCTGCTTTCTCTTCTTTTTCTTAATAAATATGGTGAGTTTTTCTGCTCCACTGCTTTCATATTTACGTTTCTGGTTGATGTTATAAAAGAAGAATTAGAGGATGCATGGCTGACGGAACGAGAATGAATTAGAGGGAAAAAGTTTGCAAAACGCTCACACGCTAAGCTCAGGCTTCCTTCTTGGGTTTCTCGAAAACTTTCCAATTTTACGCAAATGACAAAACATGAAAAGTTTAATATGTTAACAAAAATGACTGGGATTATGGAATGTAGTGGTAAATTCATACTCGTATTAGCGAAGACGAGTTGTGAAAGTTTTAGTGCACTAAAAATAACAGGAATGTAGACAATGTATCTCTCCAATTTTTATAAAAATAAAATAAAGCCAATACTTTCTTTTTTATGTTTCTGGTGTTTGTTACATCACATGAAATGTTGCAAAATTTGTGAGAAAAGAAATAATACAGGAAATTTTTGCGAGTAGGTTGGCCGCGGATATTGGTGTGAGATGCATGACATGATGACATGTACCGTTTTTATTGGTTCCCCAAAGAGAAACAGGATACCATGGCCAGTAGCAGATCAGCAGTGAAATTTCTCACACTCGCACTGAATGACAGAATAGCAATGCCATTTCTGGGAAGCATTCATACTTTACGATTCGCTTGCAACTGATATATGTTATCCGAAAAATAAATTGGAGAAAGTGAAAAATCGGTTATGCAAAAGCATGAACAGCAGCTAAAATGGGTTGTACGTACCCAAGAATATGACATGATTTATGAATGATTTTATAAGCATTTTTTTCGTTCTTTGTTAATTTAGGCCTTCTTGGACTTTTGGTATTGCCTCCACAAGTCTTGCTGTTCCTTTTCCATAAAAATGTTAACACATGGTCCGCTCTCGTTTTTAGTGATCTGCTTGTTATTTATGTCAGTGTGGTGGTGTTACATGTACTTGTTACTAGAGACTGCAAACAAGGTTATTATTACTACACTCGGTCTTTTTAATATGCCCGTTTTGTCGTCTGTAGACATTTTTGTCTACTCACTCGAGAAAAGACGTCATTCTGCTGACACCACTGCTGTGTGTCTTTTGGACGGGTGAAAATGAACTCATGGCACGATACTGAGAGCGTTGTTCGTCCAGCTTAAAAAAAGAAAGACGGCGGTAGCGATGATGTTGATCTTTTTCGACCCTTCCCTCGGATCATATTTCCTACCATTCTAGATACATACATCTTCTAGATCATACATCATAAAAAGTGTACACACGGCTGTTTTAGATTTGAAGAAAAGTACGTACATAGATGGAAAGTGTGGAAAGTATAAGTCGAAACATAACTTTTGAAAAAGAATCCTTCAGCCATGTCGAGAGTGTATTGCAAGTATGCTAATCTATTCTAGCTAGTTTCTTGTTTCATTTTTTGGAGAGCAAAGCGGAAATTGAGTTTCAAACTTGAGAATTCTCGTATTACTTTCTACTGTATTTTGTATACTTATGGCACTTTTACAACTCTGTATACAAAAGTAGTTGGGAGGGAAGTATGTAGGAAGACTAAAAAATGAGCGTAATGGATGTTCTTCGTAATGGCAGTTGATGGGTACCACCTAACAGTATAAATTTTTATGTTCATAGTCACAGTGTAGAGATGAGCGAGCACATAAGAGACACAACGTATAATGCATTATATGCTCGTAAGTGAATTGGTGGACAAGGACATCCCATTTGACAGGAAGTTCGCGTGTTGTTGCATGTCTTCTCTTCTCTCTTGCTTTCCTGTCGTAGCACTGCACTTCTTCACCATATTTCGCTACTTCTCTGGTTCCCTGTCCAACTTAATATTTAACCTTGTTGGTTTTACTTTGCTATTACCCATTCCACTGTTTCCTATACTATTTACTCGTGCAAAGAATCATTATCATCATGCTTTCCTACGCCACGTAATGTGTACCCGTTTATCTTATTTTCTTTCATCCTTTCACATCCAATTCCAGTGCCGTCAGAGAGGTGAAGAAGACCGACGAGAAAAGAACTGGTGTTTTTATTGTTTCCAGACTTTTGCTATCAAGAGGATTGACTGGGCAGAACAAATATATATAAAATAATTTATACTCACTCTCTCGCGCACACTATAACAATAATGGACGCAGCGGTAGTAATACCTGTTATCTCGTCTTACTTACATGCTTGTGCTGATGATGGTAGAAAAAATTAAACATCGTTAATACAGAAGTGTAATGAAGGAGAATGTCTGTGTCAGTCATCAAAATTTTAGAAGCAGAATACTAGGTTGAATAGAAGTTGACGGAATGTTATGGTCGACTTTTACAGAAGAAAGCATGAGGAAAGCTGAAACGCAGAAAGCTGCATCACTTGTAGTCGTGGCTGTTAAGATGAGGTACGGAAATAGGTAATAGTAATGGATTCTGTGTAGTACTGTCATAATGTCTGGCAAGATGAAAATGGAAATCTCGTCCGAATTTCTCTTTAAACCTACTAAATTCAGCATTTCCTATTCAGGTGAGAGAAAGCAGTGATCCAACGATCTATCCCATTATTTCCCTTCCTTTGTTTTTCCGAATCCTAAAAGGATAAATAGATTCGAGACCAGCATAAAAAGATATTCATAAAAAAGGAGAGACGCCACTCCAGTCGGATCTTTGCTCTCGAATTCCTGCCAGAAGTAGTGCACGATGTTCCATACACTTTCACGTGTGATATTAGCATTAGCAATAACAGTTTATATTGTGTTGTTCCTGTGTAATCCCAGAATGGTATAAAAACCAAGTCTACATTTCCAATCACTAACAACAAACACCTACCTAAACGCATAAATAGGGAGTATATGGACTATGGAATTGATGCCGTTACCAGCAATGCAATTTATTGGACCACATTAAATGCTCGAAACAAGAGAGCTCGACAACGAGTTTAAGGAGGAATAGAAATCAGCTCATAAACTCTCTCCGTCCTATCTACTCTGCTATTTCATAGCCAAGCTTACCACTCGTAAAATGCATCGGAATGGGTGTTCAGGATAATCCATTAAAAGTCCAACAACGTTAGCAATTTCCCATCTCCTCCATTTACCTATATGATATTTTTGAGGGCTTGTTGTGATTTTCTTTTGCTAAGCAGAACAAGGAGTTAGCTTAAGAGATTGTTGTAGAACTTTTTTATGTTGTTTCTGATGTTGTGCAATAGACAATCTTACCTCGCACCTCATTTTTGCTCGGACACTGATTTGAAGGTTACGGTACCACACTGCATGTATTTTGCCATAAACGGTTTGCATGTTTGTGTCCATCTTTGAAATTAAATCATACAAAGATCTTTGGCTAGGCCTATCTAGCACGAACTGAGTGCAATTGTTCTGAGTGTCTGGAACACGTCACCCGTGCCCCACCACAGTGTCGTTTTCACACTATGTTTAAATAGGTATAATGCGTACAATTCAGGTCCATGTGGAAGCTCTTTGTCATGTGAAAATAAGAACACAAAGGCTACCAGGTCCTTTGAACCGTATTTCAGGATCACTGGTCAAAATAGACCTTTCCCGTGACGTTCATAAACAATTCTTGGGAAAACAACGGATTGTGTGGCTTAGAAAACATTTGGTCAAGATAACAGCTTCTATTTTTACTTCTTACAGAAGAAAGTTGTGCTAAGGGAGATTTATCCCTAGAGATTCTGAACTAGATAATATAATACGAATGACATGATTGTGTCGGGTAAATAAGACGCATTAGTGTAAATTGTAAAAGCTAGTAATTCTTTAACTTTTGTTGTGTCCTTATACATTATCCCATGTATCTTTTTCAAATTACATACTTACGATATATACCTGCTTTATTTATTGGAATTTTTAAATGTGCTTACTAAAAGTTCATAAGCTACAACAAGCCTTGGAAATTGATTAAAAACAGTTTTCATATGACCATCGCTGACGCGAGCGTTTGACAAAATCTGGATTTATACCCTTTGCCCTTGTCATTCGAGTTTTCCAAAAGTTGCAAGTCACAAGTCTTTTCGATACATTATACCGATTCGCCCACAGGTGAGGATTTGATATTATAGGCACGATACAACATAATGGCAAACAGGGAAGAGAGTAAGTACACACAATTTATGCAACTTGTTTGCTTCCAAGATTATGCATTGCTTTATGTAATCAGAAAATGGAACAAACCTACTTCCCATATAGCAATTATAGAATTGAAAAATGGTTACGTAAACTGTGTACAAATATAAATACGACGTGCTCTAGATGTTAGGTATTATGCCCTAAAGAACAATGTCCCTGGATCTTCATTCTAGAGCATAATAAATGGGCATGCGAGAACAAAAACAACACCTAATGGAGCAAGGCAGGAGCAACAATCGAAACTCGTCATGAGAGAATGAGAAAGAGTGAAAGTGTGTAGAGAATAGTAATGGGTAGTTGTAAATGTACATTTTGCGATGGGTTGTGAGATGTTTTTGATGCGTTTCTCTTTCTAGACTTTCACGTTTGTGGTAGCTCGACATGTATGAGGTCCATTGCAATTTCCGCATACCTTATCAAAAAAGGACTTGAAAAACAACGGGGATCCCCACATATATATACTATTATACGTACACATCTGCACTCTCATTCTTCTAAAGCAATTTTGTACGATTCATTCCTCAGAGGAAGGAAAAGTTTGGAAGCATTCATGCTACAAGTATTTTTCCAATATTACATATCTGAATAATTAATGTCTGTTTATTTGAGAAATTGTGAATCATAAAATACGGATGCTCCCTAAAAATGCTTTACAATCTCATCCTTCAATTTACAGTGTACGCAGCCCGAGCATTGGCAGTGAAATTCGACCAGAAAATAAAGAAATTGTAATAAATTCCTCCGTTTCTCTTCACATGGCAAGGCATTTTTATTCTTCTCCCTTTTATACATTTTCCTCCTCTCTCTCTCCCCTTCTAGAAAGTATTTTCACTTTTCATTCGCCCTAAATTACAAATCCTGATTCCATTTCTTCTTCTTGTTTCCTTCCATCCTTCCTCTTCCCTACTGACTTTCTATTTTTTCTCTGTTCTCCTCTTCCCGTTAATAACTTAAGCAAACGCGATATGGGTATGTGTGTCTTCTTCCTTTCCCTTTGGGCTACCGACATAACTGCTTCCAGAAATCTGCGTGGGTTTGCTTTTCTCCTATCTACAATTTTATACATAAAGTAATAATAATAATACTTTTATACTCATTCAGCCAGTCAGTCAAACAGACAAAAAAATAAACCTTCCTTCCGATGAAAAAGAAACGAGGTGAATTTTCGAGATTCAATACTTACACACCCACCATAGTTCTACATACACCACAATCACAATCAGTACAGGATTCCGTTCAATACGACTTTGTAAAGTATTTTCCAATATCCGTAATTTGAAGGAAACTATCTCTCTCTCCATTTCTTCATCTTCTCTTCAAGCTTTTCTTCTTTTTTATTATTTATACTTACCAAGTTTTATATCAATGATATCGGAAGGGAAAAAGTCAGAAGACTGACTACTTCACAAGAAGAAGAAGAAAAGGAGAAGAAGGAATTCTAGCAAAATAAATAGTATTTCATTTTCTACTTGAGTGTCTGCGATTTATAAATCCGTTATTATTATGCTGACTACACACATAACGACTACCACTATTTACTTTCACAGTACAATTTTGAAAGGGCAAGTGAGGAGAAAACACTGATACACTGAGTGAGTGAGTGTGCTCATGTATTGCTGATGATGATGATGACGATTGTCAGCAGAGAAGAGAAGAAACTGAAGAGAAAGAATGGAAAAGAGAAAATAAAAAGGGAAAGTTTTTTTCTTTTATTTTCTCCTTTTTATTACCGCATATTATACAATACCACCACAAAAGGAAAAGGAGCAACAAAAGCTATCATTATTTGAGTATATAGTGCAAGCAGATGCAGAAATGATTGTTGTTGTTGTAGTTGTGGCGGTGGTGGTGGTGTTGTAGTCTAGAGTCAAGAGAAGTCTAACACAGGAACGACCTACCATAGCTTTAGGAATTGTTCCATTCTGGCATTGCATTGGATAGACGCAGTACATTTGCCAATAATAAAAGATATAAAGAGAGGTTGGTAGCTGTCTTGACTGAGTGACTGAAAGAAAGTAGGGAAAACAGGCCTACAGAGGAGAAGATTATGCTGTGGAGAAAGATGGGAAAATAAGGCTATTACAATAAGTACCACCGCACACTGATGATATTATGACAATGAAGCTCATTTTTTCTCCATGTTGGCTTGACTCTGGAAGAACGCGAGAAGAATTGGAGTAGTGCATCTTTTGTGGTTGGAAGGAGTAATATCTTTTCTATTGGAAGGCTGTACGATATTATTTTATTTTTGGTTGGAGAAAATTGTATAAAAAGACAGGAAGAAAAATGTACCGAGGAGTGATATCGATTTCCAAACAAAAATATATGTTCCATGCTCCGATTTCCTTTTTCCTTTTACTCAACATTTATTGTTGCAGAAAGATGCAATAATAAGACAGCCGTCATCATTACTTATTTTAAGCGAATCTAGGATGTTTTTATATCGTTGTTTGATACATTAATATAAGGGAAAAGGGCTACATTATTTTAGCTTTTGACTTTTAACATGTATACGTGAGTAGTGGTAGCAGTAAAGAGGAAGTAAAATGTAGATTGGCGAAGTGGACGGGAAATTGCTAAATTGTGACAAGAATGATGATGACGAGATTACAGTATCAATAATCAAACGAACTGTTGCAATGATGAGACAGGGTTAATAACTTGAAGGCAAAATTAAAGAGACAATTGAATGCTTGAATAAGGGTTGCAGGTATTTTCAATCATCATAATGTTCCTCCTCCTCATTTTCTCCTTGGAATTCGTAAGCGTTCTCTCCACCTATTTCGGCTTCTCCAAAGTCGCTCATTCTGCGCTCCTCACTACCACGAGGTGCACCACCGCTACCGTATTCAAGAGCATCAGATTTTCTTGAGCTTTTTCTGCTCCCTTGATCTCCAAGAGATGACTTACGCTTCTCAGACTGGTTATCTCCTGGTTCTGGTGGACCTTTTAGCTCAATGTCTGCACATTCCGTCTCATTGCCCAAACATTCCTTCCATTTATCACTGACATTTATTCCGTGCCCTCGGAATACGTTCCTGTAATTTATAAAATAATAGATATTTTTGAAAACTAAAAGAATGATGGCAAAGTGATTGACAACTAGACGAAGAAATTACAAGTTCTCAGCAATAATAGCTTCTATATCAAGAGGTTCAAGCTGAGGCGCAACGCTCTCCACTACGCTCTTAAACTCCTCAATCGTGGTTATCGCGATCTTTGAAAATGTTCTGGGAGGTATGAAGTCATCAGGCCATCTAATTTTGGCAAGCGGTAGCTGACACACCCCTGAGCCAGTGTAGATTTCACCGAGAGCATGCGTCTTGGCCAACAGTTTAGCTTGACGAATAGCTTCATCTTCGTCCAAACTGGTTTTCTTCTGAGCGCTTTCATCCAAATCGTCTTCACCACTAGCTTCAATTTCTGGAACAGGCGTGTCAGGAATCGGAGGTGGTGGCACCGTCTCATCTGGATACTTTGTTATCATTTTTGTTATTTGCATGACGCTCCACACCAGAGCCACTTGGCCTTGGTTGTTGTTATAAATTTCTTGCTCCGAACTGATAAACTCTTTGAGTTTTTCAACTACTCTCGTGTCCCTTGCTTCCGTAGCACTGATGGAAGGTTGCTTTTCTTTGTCCGGAGCGCCTTCGACTTTACCCTGACTTCCTTCTCTCAAACTTGTCCTTGCTGGAGCTTTGCCTTCAGGGAATGCACTTTCTCCAGGGTCTCCTTCTCCACCGTCCAGCATCATATCGTCCTTGAATTAATTAGCAAAATAATCAAATAAATTCACAATTTTTACAATATAAATCATCCCTCCTAAAATTGTCATACTTCATGTGTACCATTTGCAAAGCCATTCTTGTGTTGGCTTCAACTTGGAAAGGGTCCATGGGCGGAGGCAATGATCTCATGCTCAAAATTTGGTAACCCATGCTTTTGTACTTGGGGATAGATTCTGGCTGTTGTAACCGTACAATGGTGAACCTTCCGTGCTGCTCACATTTGAGGTCTGGAAAAACGAAAACGCCAGGGCCTCTTGGCTATAGAAAAAATTAAGATAGCTTGCAAAATTAAATATTTAGAAGAAATATATCAAGATTAAAACACTGCTTGATGCTTACAACGTCATTGTACCAGTTCCCAATGAATCTATATTCAGGTCTGATGAGCATTCCCGGTCCATGCTTCAATCCTAATAGCCAAGATCCTACAAACTTTTCATTTGTTGCTTTAGTTCGGTAAATCCCTCTGCCGTTCTTCGTACCCATGAAAAACCACCCCTCGTACTCATCCCCATTGCTGTAGATATATACACCCCAGCCATGCATACATCCCTTATACCAATTTCCGGTATACTGGCTGCCATCTGGGAAGTACCTTTGGGATTCAAAAGAAGGTTACCATTATGGTTACCATTTATTCAGAACTAGAAACCCAAATCGAGATTTTACAAGCTGTAATAATGTTTTGTTTTAGTTTCATACATTGTACCCCAGCCATGCTTCATTCCATTTACCCAGTCGCCTCCATACCTCCCACCATTCCCATTCTTATAACGGTAGACTCCTAAACCATAACGCTTTCCACGAAAATAACAGCCCAAGTAGAGATCTCCGTTTGGGAGCACGGCCCGGCCACGACCGTGGCGCTCATTTTTGTCATTTCTACCCCCGTAGTACTCCTGCCGAACGTTTTTAATTTTAAATGAAGCTCGACAATTATCTTTCACTTTTTAATTTAGAATATTAAGCGCCTTACCCCAATCGGATTAGTACGGACGAGCCCTCCTTCTCCAGCTTCTCCTTCAAACTCGTCAATGTCATCATCGCTTCGCCTACTCATTTTCAAACCTAGCAAATTATCTAGCAGACAGCTACTGCAAAAATGCTAATGTTTTTTTTATCACAAGTATGCAAGATAGTATGAATTGCAAAATTGAATATGATTTGTTCATAAATAATTGTTCCACAACCATTCGTATTTTATTGCAACCATCAGTTCAAAGCCAGACAATGACATTGAAGGAAAAGTACGTTGCTTAGCGTAAGAAAAGAAATGTCTTTCTTTTATTAAGTGCCAGTGATAACTGGTACTTTCTGAGAATGATGGTGGGGGGTGGGTAAATGTCTGTCTGTCCGTCCGTCCGTCCGTCTGTGCGCACGATAACTCTCGAACGAAAGCGAATTTTTTAATTCTGATTTTTGTAATGGATAACTGATGACCTAAGCTTGGATAAGTTCGAAGATGGGCACTAACGGCCACCGGAAACCGTTATAACGGTCAATTTTTTAAATGTAAGCATATGACATGTGGGGGCTCATTCGAACGCATTTTTAATACTAATCATTTTCCACATAAGGGTTTTTCAAAATTTGCAACGGGTTGGCCGTTATAACGGTTTTTTTGCAATTTCGACTCTCCTGACTAAACGCGTGTAGATTTTCTGATTCTGATTTTTGCAATCAAACATTGATCATCTAAGCTAAGATGAGTTTGAAAATGGACATTAACGATTAACGGCAACCGTTAAAAACCGTTATAA
>JAQIXX010001504.1:0-32981 GCA_034700605.1 Willowsia nigromaculata
GGTAGACTTGTTTCAAATATTTAGATCAGCAACTGAAGCTATGTCAAAGTAGTTCTTCGATAAGCCATGTGTAAAGCATAAGGCGATGCCAACATATAATACTTAATATGGATAAAACCTAAAATATCTTCCAAAAATTAAAAAAAAAGGTTTGAAAGGTGCTTGAACATCGACCTGGGTAGTACAATAATTCAATCCCTACTATCTACATTTTAGACTAAAATGATATAGTCATTATAAATAAATAAATTACAGTCATACAAGAAAATACGGCAACCCCGTTATAACGTTACGTGAAATATGAAATTCTCAGCAAGATAAAATCTAGTATGAATAATAATGAATTATTTTAAGACTGGTGTTCAAAATACAGGATACAAACCAAATATTTATTATCAAATTGACGATAAAACATTTAACTCTCCTTCATTTCCCTCAATCGCCTAACTGCTGATCTTACTGAAGCCGCTGCGGTTGTAGAGTAAACCCAGGCACCACCTGTAAGATTACAGAAATTAAAAATTAACAATCAGTTATTGTAAATTTTAATTTTTCTCATCTTCAAACTATTCCATTTAAAAACCAAAAATTACCTGCAACTGTTCTTCTACACCTCTTGCAGCTCCAAATACCAACACAGCTTCTCTTCATGGCATCCTAAGGAATAAAAAATGATTATAAAGAGATGATTGATAACAATAGAAAACTAGGACCTATAAATGTTGCGTACTAATTATGAATGTTGACACAATTCAACTTGTTATTATTACCTTTCCACAAAAGGTGCATGTGTATTTGGCGTGCTGGGTAACCTCCATTTTCTTCACCATCTTACGGAGGGAGGCACCATACCTGGTACCGTACTTCCCGGTGATTCCAACCTTCTTGGTGCGCTTCGCCTAAAACAAAAATAAAGTTTATATTCATTAATTAATTCACACTACATCACACTCAATTATGCACACACTAGTCACAACAATGCGACTAATTTTTCCTCTCCACTTTTAAATATTCAGTGACAATTTTCCAATGATTATTGATCACTGAAGTTAAACAAGAGGTAAAAACATGTGCATTTCTCTTTTGTTGACAGATAGTATCAAAATTAGATTGCATAATTTATCACATAAATCTTCACACAAAAATATTAATTCACTTACCATTTTTTAGCCTTTAAACTTTCGAATAATTAGTCCTCAATTGCTGGAACTCGCTGCACAAGCAAAGGTACTAACAAACAGAAGGTGTACTTATTCTGCTGCTGCTGCTCTAATAGACAAGAGATAAAACAGACCGTGTGCCGTGCAATGTCTCAAATCTGCCCGACAAGCAGCTTACATTCTCCACTCTATGGCTCTGCAACTTATACATAGTATCATGCTCACAGCTTTTTCTCAGAGGAGAAGAGCAGCAAATGTATGGTGCGATAGGTTATGTATGAAGATCATGGGAATATTTTTGAGCACAGCTCGCTGCTGAGTGCATTTAATTGAAAGATTACCTCTCTGTCTACGCTTTTTCCCTTTCACTCGCAGTTTGGTGGACACATGCAATATGCAATGCAGTTGTACAAATTTTCTAATGATAGTTCTTTTACAATTGCAATTAAATAATTGTCTTTCAACTAGGAACGAATAATTCAATTTCATATCCTTTAGGTTTAACAATGAAACAGATTAGGAGTAAAACTATTAGATTGCCACTAGTGCTGTAATGTCGCCTTCATATTCATATTTTTACAGTACTAACTAACCCATAGATAGTCAGCATAATCATAATTTGTTGAATATAGTATGCGCATAATAATAGTCAGTGGCAGTATTTTGTAGCGTGTAATGGGTTAAGTGGCAGAAAGCCGGCTTTTTGACTTGATAGATTGTATGTTATTGGCAGGGAGCAGGAAGAGAATGTGATGAGATGATGCTTGCATGCGGATTTTACAGAAACTTATGTCTTGCTGATTGTTGGTACACTACAAGCGTGCAGCAGAATCTGAAATATCTGCTGAATCCCCTCCAATGCAAATGCAATCCAAGGTTTTCCCATGCATAAAAGCTCTTTTTATCCTTATCCTTGTTATCCTCTCTGCCCGTAATCCATTACAGCTAAAACCACACCACATTTTACATTGCAGCACTGACAAATCGCAAATTACTACAAGGTGAATGAGAGCCTCAACCACTTTCTCAGCCAATGAAAGGATTCTGCCAACAAGTCTTCGTGAATCATTTTCGTGACTAAAAGTGTGTGAATTTTCTTACTCTCTTCCTCTTCCCAAAGGCATTTGAAGATCTCAAGTAGTAGTCTTAAATTCTGACTTCTCCCTCTCTTCATACCAGTAAATCTTTTAAACCCGAAGCAGCCACTTCACCCAAAAAGTTGTGCTTTCTGACACTATCTTCTTCTCCAGAGATTATTCTTAACCTTGAATAGCTTTCCAAGCTAATACTCTACACCTCAAAATGGTAAGTTATAGTTATTAATGCGCATCTCCCGTTTTTAGCTGTTCATATTTATATCTCCACCCGGTTTCATAATCAGATGCATAAAGTATTAGTAAATTGTTTACTCTAAACCATAAACTTGTGAAAAATTGTGCGTAGAAAGAGCAGGAAGTGAAAATAACCTTGAAAATTTTGACTGGAATACATTCAGCATTGGAATTGGAAATAGGAAGAAAGCAGTACAATTTCATGATACACAAGTTTCCTATCGTAAACGGTTAAAGTGACAGTCAGTTTGGCTTTGACTTAGTGGAATCACCAGGTTTTCTTAATGACAAATTTGATCTAACAAAGATGAGATAGAGATTTTTAAACTCTTGACAAATCCAAGGTCATGTTAGTCAAGTCAAATGTGCTCTGTGAATGTAGACTGATAGAATGATTTTGGAAGTAATTGGAATATCTTTAAAATCGTAGATAAAGTTTCTTTCCGGACTATCGTGACAGGTAAAAGTGTAAACTGCGCAATAGTATGAATTGATATATCCTGGATTTTAAGACGGCCAGTTAAACTGGACGATAGATCGAAAATTCATGTATAGTACTTAAAGCAGTCAGTCAAGTTTCACGGAAGTATGTAATTTCGTTTCTCTGTTTTACAAGGAGAGGTTGCCCGATAACATTCCACTTCAGTTTCTGATTGATCATTTACAACATTATGATTTTACCGATTTGCTACGTGTTGATGATAATGGCATTGTTCAATAGCTCAATTGAGCTAACGATGCGTTTTTGCAGTATGATATGCTCTGATAGTTTTTAGAAATGTGTGTAGTTGCGCGTTGCGCCATTGCACAAATAATTTTGGTTTATGTGTGCAAAACTTCAATTATTAAGAGAAGTAAAGATTTTTTTGTTGTTTTTTTAAAGGATTTCGATACTGCTGCCGAAAACGTGAAGAACTTGGTCAAAAAGCCCAGTGACGATGAGCTCCTTGAGGTTTATGGACTGTTCAAGCAAGCTACTGTCGGCGATGTTAATACCGGTAAGATTTACACCGACATAAACTCTACAGTAAATGGCATGCATTTGATTTATATAGTTGTTAAAATGTTAAATATTGAATACTTACTTGAAGTCTTGCTTAAGCTCTAATGGGCTAATGGGTTTTGCTAATGTTAAATTGTTAAACGAGTAATCCATTAATTCTTAATTAGCTTTAATTATTTTCCATAAAGTATGCAAAAGCCCATTCTTTCGCTCAACTAACAGTTTTCACTCTTCATTTTTCTATTGAATATGGAGAATTATTTTGCTAATAAACGTTTTTTATGAATTCTAGCAACTGAATTAATTATTGGTAAATATTTTTTATTCCATTTAGCTCGACCTGGAATGCTAGACCTGAAGGGAAAGGCAAAATGGGACGCGTGGAATAACTTGAAAGGAACTTCTCAGGATGAAGCCAAGGCGAAGTACATTGCTCTTGTGCAACAACTGATTGAAAAATACGGTCTTGAAAGCAAGTAGGAGTAGCAAGTATTTAATTGTTGGCAGTGCTGACTATTCAATCACTAGCGGCATCGAAGAGACCATTTCTTTCGTTGTTATAATATTTTATATTGTGATTTTGATTGGTTAACATTAAACAAAGCTACAAAGCTTTACTATATACTACTTACGAAAAATAACAAAACATGTTAATTTTATTTCTTTGTAATCAACCATGGTGGTGTTAATTACTGGAAAAAAGGCGGTGTGATGTTGACATACTTCTTTAATGTATATGCACAGTAACACAAGCAACTTTCTTGAGAAAATTGAGAATATCAAATTCATATTTTTAATCAATGCATCACTTGATCGAAGTGGAAATTCTCAACAACGGCTTTGCATTTACATTTTGGTAATTTTTAGGTTTTTGGTATGAGTGTACTTTTACATTGCTATCTTCAATTTAAAAAAATAATCTTTCGTTATTTTTAGGCTATTGAAATCATCGATCTATCATATATAATGATGATATATTTTTAGTATCTCAATGATTGAAATGGTAAAACTTGTTAAATGTTGCAGCTTGTTCACCGTCATTTTTCATCTGTAAAATATAATCGAGTACGTTTTCTGTAGAACCTTAGCATATTCTTCAATGGCTTCTATTCACCATCAATAGCACCTTTCATTTAGTTTTATTTACAGAATATTTTAAGTATAGACACATTTGGTAGCTTTCCAAAGAAAACAATTTGTGCTGCTTAATTTTTTAATTGTTAGTAATGACTGTTAATTTTCAGTTTTAGGATTAGCACTTTAATTTCCTTTGATTGGTCGTGTCGACGCAAAAGTTACTATGTATTTGACGTATTCTTCCTCACGTGAATGTGTACACATTTTTTATGCAAGTTGGTCCAACCAACCTAAGATATTCTATATCTGACGAGATAGAAGTTGAGTTATTTACATGAAATTGCAAACCATTAGGATTAACCTTTTCATTTACATCCCATATCAGCAGTTGCTAGTGGCTCAATGGTTTATAGCTAACTCACTAACTCATTATTCGGGAACATCATTAAATTTGTTGAAAAGTATTCAAATCTTAGTCTGCTGAATGATTGAATAAAAACTAATACAAAGTGTAAATCCGGAAATATTCATAATTAACTGGCTTTCCCTATTCGTTTCCCTATCATGCATGTCGGCGATAGAAGATGAAAAGCAACTTTCCTCATATTTTTAGGCATTAGTAATACTGTTGTGGAGTGTGGAGTGGAGACTCATTAAAACAAGAGATACGTGACTAATTCCATTAGGGTGGGGACAATTCCGTTGTGGCCTGAAACAAGTCACACATAAACCGTTTTTATTTAATGAGATGGCGTCAATTGAATAACTTCATGAAAACTTTGATTCTTTTTCCAGTGCATGCATCAATGCACCACACTATACACTGGTTGCATCGTTTTTCAACTATTGTATGAAAAACAGTTATTGGTTAATTGTTAACCTTGCATGTCATATAGATGTCTGTTAGAAAACAACTGGATTCCAACAGTGTGCACTCATAATGATACTCAGAGATATTGCAAATCTATCTAGATCTTTCAATGCAAACCAAAATTTCTACTTATAAACTTATAATTTTGAATGTTCTTCTACATTGTACTCCTACACACTTAATCGGCTATATGTTTGGTGAACGCAATATTCATATAATATCATAATTTTGAGTAATTTGCTACAGTAATCAAGAGAAAAAACTTAATGCTTTCTAGATATGATACTGAATCCTTATTTCTAACTTGTTATTCCTAAACTTTAAATCATAAAAATTCTGTCATAAAAATCGACAAATCACTAAACGTTTAATGTCACACATAAACTCACGTCACAAGACATTCGATATTACATAACTCCATAATAATAGGTTTACAAAAGGTTACATTTTACATCCATATTTTGTTCCATATTAGAAACAAGTACCTATGCTTATTCAATCCATTTTTAAGTGATAGTGGACATTATCTGAACCTAACTTTTCAAATATACTACCTTTCCGTTTGGAGTTTGGACTCAAAATAACGTTCAAACGCAGACGGACAACTAGGACAAGTTTGTTGCTCGGATTACTAATTGTAAGTTTGATGTAATCTGTCTGGTGTGTATTGATTTCAAAATTAAACGTGGGTGATACTCTGTATATATAAAATTATTCCGGGGCAATTTTTTTGCTCAAACTAAACTTAATGAGCAAATTTGGCATTGTTTTGATTACCCAGCGTGATATATTCATTGCTCTGTTTAGAGCGAATACCAGCGTCACAAATAAATGACAGCAAATAATAACAATGTATAAACAATACGCATATTAGTTTTCTATTATGAATGAGATTGCAAGCAAAAAAAGTTTCATCGTTGTCATTTAGTCATCATGATTCCATCTTCTAACTTGGTGATAGGCTGACTAGGCTTCATTAGTCATCATCTCAAGAATCTCAAGTACGACATCAGAAAGAAAATGTACAAAGTACGCAGATTTTTTGAATGGACTAACTCATCTACGTATAAGATATGCCTATGTACAATCGCAGCTAGCTTAAAATTCAGCAAAAATGTTTGTTCAATTATAAATTTGCATTCAGAACACCTATAAGCCAAGGGGTGCTACATGGATATTTTACATCATGAAGTTATGAACAATAGTCAGTTCACTTATATAAACGCTAAAAATGAAACGACAAAAAGTTTATATAAGATGTGATGAGTATAATGCGTCGTTCTCCACTGAATTGTGATGATCTTATTATCTGGTTGATGCTTTCTTTGCTCACCATTTTCATGCCCTATTGGACATACGTAGCGCATTCACTAGGTAGCATGTCGTATCTTTAAGTACTTACTAATGTCTTGGAGCTTTCCCTTTGTCCGACTTCGGACAAAGACTTTGTATTTGTTCGGGTGTTTTCCATTTGCTAATGTGTGACTTTAATTTGCTAGAGAGTAACTCGTCTCAATTGATTTCTATTGATAATATGATGATGCATCTATGGAGAAACTTTGTTTTCAGCGCAATTTAGATATCTTCTGGTCGCGAATTTTAAAAAATTCGGGTTCGTAATGTATATCTGGGTATGAACTACAATCTTGCAATATAATTTGCATATTCATGAATTACACATACAATGAAAGAATATCACTCGCATGTATATGTACAATAAGTTACCTTACCCATATATATATTTACCATACACTTCGACAGATTCCTTTTCAAATGGATACTTTTTTACTTCACTTGCGCGAGCTTAATTATAAAATTTGTATTGTGGATGCATAATAATAGGTGCCGTCAATGGAGCCCCAATGTTGCTCGTATAATTCCTGCGGACAAAGACTACATGGATAACACTGCCATCATATCATCTTGAAGAGGATGATATCAACTCTGTAGACAATTTTTTATACTACCTACTTTTTAAGGTAGTAGTTTTTTTTATATCATGATGTGTTGAAGCATGTGGATTCTTAATTCTAAAGTGAATTTGTGACTGTAACTTACGAGTACCGTGTTGAAAAAACCAATGGCACAGGTAAATACAACAAATTTGTACTAAAGCACCGCTTATTTAAATATTTTGTTAGTCAGATTAGAAAACACTCCCTGTTATTTTCTAGTGCGGATTCTTATAAGAAGAATACATTATTAAAAGGTAAAATACCTACATATTGTGAGAGTTGTGATTACTGGTGATGGTGAGCGAGTGACTGAGTTAAAGGTTACTGAAAAGGGACCAAATGTTAAAAGGTGTGCACACAAAACCATACTTTATTTTCAATTGACGTGGATGGTAGCAAAGCAGAGTCATAAGTCAGTTAGATGGCCGCTAGCTAATCAATTCATAGATAATTGGTTCTTTAATCTATCGACTTGAATGTCTCGAAAGTGTGCGCTTATATCACCATCGTGCCATCAAACATCATCTTCCTTCAGCTATACAAGCGATGTGTCAGCAAGCCGGTAGTTCTCCTGAATCAGTTACCTACATTAAGGCTTGCCTACTAAACAGCATGTCATGTGCATCATCATAAAAGTGACGAGTAAGTTTACAAGTATTTTGAAAGTGAAATAGTAGAAAGGATGTTAATGTTGAAAAGGTAATCCAACAATTATTAAGTTTCCTATAGTTAACGAAAGCGCAGCATTTTGAATATCATGAATTATAAATTTGTATGAAATTCCCAACAGCGATTCATATGAGGAATATGTATTGACTCATTTAGAACTATAAAATTCGATTTTGACATAAAAAGAAAACATTGCACACAACAGCACATTTTTTCACTTGCGCCGTACTTCCTTCTGGTAGAGTCGTGGTGTAGTGGTAGCAATTAGGTCGATTTTCGAACGCTCGTGTTTGAAACTTGAAAGGTATGTAGTTTGTGCCCATTTTTGTTGACATCGCATCACAAATTTCCCAAAAAGAAGAGCCTTCAGCGTCGACCCATCTCTCTGACTAGTCTATATTTAATTTCACTTACTTAATTAAGCATTTGAAACGCGTGCGGCGATAATGCAAAGTGATCGACAACAACCATAAAAAGAAATGCATAAATTTTTGAATACGAAAAAACTGTGTTGTCGTAAACTTTCAGTGGTATGCTCAAATTTCGACAAAAATTCATGATCTTCATATATTTAAACGAAAAGTGGCAAAATTGCTGCGTAAGTACCTATTTTTGAAAGCCAAAGTTTCCAAATATTTGTGTCGTCTAATTCTAATAATAATATAGTATGTTCGTGGCTATCACGCTGCTAATTTTCCTTTTCATTGATCACTGCTGGCTGAACTGTCAGTTAAACACACTTGTCTTCCCTGCAACAATATATTATGTACTCTTGTTTAGAAGGTACAAAGACTTTTATGAAGGAGTTTAGAAAAAATGTGAATATTAAGTAGTTGGCTAGGGATAACCATTAACTTTATAATGTTAACTAGGATGCGTTGTGTATGCAAGGAGCAGCAACGTGTGCCAGGCCAGGCCCATGAAAATGCAAGGGCTCTAACTAAAATATTGCCAACAACTGTGTGTAGTGTAAGTAACCTGCTATTGTATAACCACAAACAATATTATCTATTTTTCAGTTTTCGTAGACATTTTTTTGAACAAAAACATATCCATCCCACCTGTACACACGGCTTCAGGACCGGTTTGCTCATCATGAGATTTTCGCAGATTGTTGGAGGAATTGGATTTTATGCCACAAAGGAAAAATATGACTGTAAACTCCACAGGCCACTATTTTGCATTGCTGTCGTTGTAACTCAATTTTAATTTTTGCATTCCCTTTCCCTTTATACTAGGTTAGGGGTTTTATATCCTTTGTAGCAAAATAATAATGCAGAAGGCACAGCATGCTTCTTCAGTAAAAGATACTTTGAAGCGGTGAGGGGCCAAGTATGAATTTCGGTACAAACGTTGCTTGATTTCTTAAAAACTGTACAATTATTTCAATTGAAGTGAAGTGGAAACATACATAAAAGGGATTCTATAGACAATAGACATACCTACATATACTTCTTGTGTTTAAGTTTGTTTGATATCTTGAGTGTTATTCAACAATTACTGTTTATTCCAGTAAAGTTTGCAGTAAACGCTCGACGTGGTCATGTATTACCACGATTGCATTATTCCAAAAATGAAACCAATCCAGCCTTTGATGCAAATCGAATTTCATATTTATTCTTTTGAAATAATAAAAGTTCATTGTGTGAAATAGTGATTTACTGTGAGAAATTCGCTAGTCGATACAGGAATACAAGTTTAAAAGTAATGAATATGTCAATTAGTTTCGTCCATAAAAGGTGCAAACATAATATGAAAAGTGTCAGGCTGTTGGTTAGATAATTTCCGCTTGCTTGCTCATTTCAGTAATACCTGGATTTGTGTCTTCATTCTTCTATGTCTAGCGTACGTGTGCACATGAATTTGTCATTCAATTGTGCATCAAAATAAAATGTTTACGGATGTAGGAAGTATCTGCAGATTTTGATTTGTGTTTGATTTGAAAATGGGTGCATTCCTACATGAACACGACTCGGAACATGAGGTAAAAGTTTTTGAGCACACTTCCTTGGAAGCTGTTCAATAAACCGACATGTTTCCTGCAAACTATTCCGGCAAGAAACGCAGTCAATTAATTTGCAATGGTGGTTGTGTATGTCTATAATTGCGCATTGTTTCATGAGAAAAAAAGAAAACAGTTCGCATTCTTAATATGTGGTACATGACGTTTTTGTACTTATAACGAATTTTTGCACACTCTTATGTTTTGAGTTTCGGAATTCAATTAGAAAACAAATCATGCTCGGAAAAACATTTTAGTTGCATAATATATATTTAAAATGTATGCATATTTTTTACATACAACTGGTTTATGCAATAATTTTGTTCTTTCATGTCAATCGTTAAAATCCGGTAACTGTTTGATCTACCTTTATAAATGATGTGTGAATGGTTGGTTTAGCTATTGATTCAGGGCATCAAAATATTGAAAATAAGTTATATTAATCCTGTTGTTGCTTAAAACGCAAAAATTTTAAGGCACTCTCACCTCCTGTGATTAAGAACAAGCTGATAAAGTTCATAGATTTCATATGAATAAATCAAATATGACATATATAAGACTTTTATCACTCAAGCAGCTATGCATTTCAAATTTCAACGGGAAAAGACAAGCAACTAGTAACTTGTTTGTTGAAATCTTTTGATAAAAAACGAAAGACTAAAATACACGGTTGTTTGTTTGTGGTTTTCATAAAATACGAACATTTTGATAACCTTATTATTAGGTACATATTTATACTGATGAATGTGATAAATGTGCGTAGAATTCTTTACAGGAGTTTGATATATTGGTATGCACAACAAACAGACAATTAAAAAGTTTGCGAGCCTCCATTTAACTATTGTTCACTTTAATTAGCTTGCACAATGTGATTTTAGATCTGTGCCAGCCGCGTTAGTCAGGCTTATTTGTTATAGCTGCAAGTGGTTTTTCTTAGTTGGTCACGCTTAGGTTTAAATTGCGTAAATATTTGTCATTTTCTATAATAATTTTGTTCAATGAATACGATCGTTATTTGGTGAATAGTTGCTCCAGTTTAAACAAGGGTATATGAAAGCTGAAGATTTTGATAGTTTTGTAAGGCTATATGATTCATATTAAATTTTCTAGATGACGCATACAAACATTGACAAGTAGATATTTATAAAAATAATAATAAGATTTGAGGAAAAACAGAAGCATAATTGATTGAATGTTAATAGTAATATGATTACTGAGTCACCTGTTTAATCATCATAAAATATCATTTAAATCTTCTACCTTTTGTAGTACTTTTAGAAATGCATATTATACCATATATTGGACATAAAACCATGAAACATAATAAAATCGATGTGATAGAATAACGTGTTAAGCTTTGTCCCACTGAGATGCCTTGTCAATGAAGCCTTCTCCAGATACTTTTACCAATTAAATTATAATTGCAATTCTCGCACTTGGCAAAAACTCATACATAGTCAAGTTTTATTAATTTCTGTGTTTTCGAAGCATTTTGAGGCGCCCAACATCAGACCATTTGTGACCATAAAGTGCATCTCTCTAAGATCCCATTTCTTAACGGCTAATTCTGGGTTAGATTATCGAGAACAGTAGTAGCAGTGCACTTCTAGTTAATGTACCACTGATGAACTTGAGAACTAAAGATAAGTTGATGGCAACAAGTGGTGTTATCTAAAATTACATGCTTAACATTCAACAAGACGAGATAAATGCTTGCTTACTACTACTACCATTCAGTAGCTCACAAAAAGCCCCAAACAGACTAACAATTTATGCATCCTCTAAACAAACCTTCAAGATTAAATAGTTTTTCTGGTTAATGGTAATAAATGGTTAAGCATCAATTAAGATTAAGTAAGTCAACAGCATTAGTATGCGTCAGCGTGGCAAAAAAATTAATGAGTCGACCGTCAACAGTCAAGAGTGTTAATAAAGTTCAAGCACACCCTGCTGTAATAAGAGTGACATTATAATTCATGTTATGTTGAGTAACATTTTTGGCCACGTAAAAAATAAAAGTCAACTTATGTGAAAATCATAAACCATATTTCCTTGAGATTGATGAAGACATAAATATATTAAAGTGCTGATTTAAGGTCCTATTAAAACTTTGTTTAGTTGAATACTGAAGCCTCGACGCTAAAGAAACTGAGGGTATATATTTTACTGGTAGTAGTGTATAACGCATAATATGCAATGGACAATGACTGTCAATGATGAGGTTGTACTTTCAATCGTACAAATGAATCTTCTTGTACGCAAACGTACAAATCTCATGCAATAATTGGGTGAGCCATTTCATTCTTATATCGTCTATTACTAATGCATGCATATATAACTACATTAAAATGCAAAAGTTTTTATCCATTTCTTGCATGTAAACTGCGTAACCGGTGCAGACTAAACAATAAATCATAAAAATTATGCCAAGAAAAGGAAAAGTCCTGTCTACACAGTAATAAGAACAATGAAGTTTACCTGCGGGACTTGCATACTAATATGAGCTTCAATAACGCAAAAATGCTATTAATACTATCATCATAATCATTATAATTTTTGTGGGGTTGCAGAAACGACTGCAACAATAAGATGATAACGGTGATTTACTTCTGTTGCTTGTTACCACTTTTATTAATGTGATCCGAGTGGCGATAACGAAAGTATTTTTCTTTTTGACATACAGAAGTCGACGCTTTCTGGTTCAGTCATATTCAGTGGATTACTGTACCAGTACTACCAGCACCAAATCATTCAATCTGTTTGGTTTAAAAAACTGTTTCTGTGGACTGAGTTTTGAAACACGAAATCCTTCTATCAATGAACTATAACCTACGGGCACATAACTAACAAAACATCAACGAATTTCACAGATAGTGCTGTACCGACCGATCTATTTGCAAAATCAATAACCATGTTATTCGTAATATATTCATATTATGCAGGGATTTCAAGTTAATTCAGTAATTTTCTTGAATTTATAGTAATAACAAAAGCGTGTTACACCTTTTTAGCATAAATCTATCAATGAAAAATAACCCATTGTTATTTGTAGCCATTGTGTAGCGTTTCTTACAAATAATACTAGTTGTTATACTTTTTTCTTCTTATTACGTCCTTTCATCATCATCGTCAACAAACGCAAAACCTGTGACTGTGAATTAATAATTTTAACGTAATTCTTCCATAATCAAGCCGTAACAGTACAAAAGTGCGTATTATAGATTATGCATGCGATAATAGTTGGTGTACTAGCAGAAATTATATATGATTTTTGATACATGTATTAATACTAGTCTTAAGAAGTGGCGGTGGTTCTTGCAGAATTAGTAGTGGAATAATATACATTATTAATATCCTTTTCGTCGCCCTTATGAGCACGTTAATCGAAAATCACATATAGCACCAAAAGCACTATATATTATACACTTCCACTTCGTCACAATGCTTTTTTTTACAATTCTGTGCATTGTTGTGATCACTTATATTAATATTGTCAGTCAAATCATTACACCTGGTTAATTTAAGTACATGCATAAGATTAACTGGTTAAGGCAATATAGCATGTAGTTGTAATAATTAATTTCGAGTGTTTTATGTGCGACGGTAAAAAAAGCGAAAATGAATGGGTGCACATGTAAGCATTTTTGCTACTGATATATGGAATTATATTTGCTATTTTAGAAACATGTATTTATGCTATTAGTCGAAGATCTGTTTGTGTTACGGTCTCTGAACCAGAGACACACACAGTTGCACCTGTAGTCTGTGCTTTTTTTTTGTTGTTTGATCGAGTCATTATAAAATTGAATTGTTGATCACAGGAAGTTCTCTCTTTCTCTTATACTTTGTGACTTGTTACATTTTTATTTGTAAATGTTATGTATGTACATGGAATAGAGACAATTGCTATTACTTGTAGGGTTCAACCTCTTCATTCATACGCAATAAACGTTGCCGCAAGCATTTACAATTCATTCTTCACTGTATTTTTTTTTCATTTTGAAAAGTAAAGAGTCTCGTCAACACACATAATAATAAACATAATGCAAATGGGAGAAGACGGAGAAGTGAAATGTCAATCGAAATTCTCCCATCAGCAGAAAATAAAAATATTTAACAAAAGCTAGTGCAATAGCAGCAGGGAAAATCGCAATTTCAATTTTTATTCTTCATAGAGTTGAAGGTGTTCAATAAAATTACAGCATGTTTTCAATACATCTTCTCATGTTATTACCTGACTGTTTAATGACTTGTTTCTGTTAGTTGTTAGGCATACTAAATGTAAAACGATACTCGTATTATTGTTGCGGTTCATTTTTAACAACAGGAATTGCAAAACCAGAAGAATACTACAAAGACATTAATTGTACAAGTGATTGTGACTGCTACATCAAAAGATGTAATAATATTCCGCGTTGTTACAATAAATGTGTCCATTCAGTAAATGGAAGACGTGTCAGTGCGTGTATTTATGCGTTTTATTGTGTATTACCTAACATTTTATTCTACCGGCTGAAATCGAAAGGGAATTTTGTCAAAAGAGCAAGCCAGATCGGTGGCGTCGAGTGTAGATGAAGATGGTGACGCGCACGGGTAAAATGTCACGTCGATTTGCACTCACTTTCAAGCAGTTTTTGTCAAGGTGTAAGTAGCTCACATACAGTTGGTTCGTTGGTTGTCCCTCATACTTTGCTTGATGTAGGCATAAACACCGGCACATAATTAGAAAAGTAATCAGAAAAGGAGAAATCATAATTTTGTGCATGTACTCTTAGTTAATTTTATGGCACTGTGCTAAAGTTTTAGCTGTCAACAGAGAAACGGCTCCTTTATCAGCTTAGTGTTTTCTACGAGTTGCATACTGAATACTTTGTGAATTACATGTGTGTGTAAAATTTCGAGTTAAATTGCACGGGCGCTTTAGTGGAAAACGTAACCAAAAGTTCACATTTTTGAATGCGCAGAAAACAGTCATGGTACAGTTACCAAAGACGAATAGCTAGTTTTTCTCTTTTGTTGACTAAAAGTTTGTGTCAACAAGAAACCCATTGTCAAGCTCAAATGCTCAAACGTTTCTTAAAATTTATAGGAAAGATTGTAAAATACCTAGAGATGCACACATGTAGTTCGTAAAATAGAGCATTTGTGGATGCCGTAAGGGAAAAGACCATTGTATTTATCCTGTTCATCCATCCAACCGATGAAAGAAAATGGGATAAAAAGGTTGAATGCTGTTTGGCTATTTGTGAAGAAAAAAGGTTGTACGGTAATTTGGCAGATTAAATCTATACGGGTGCTGGTAGAGATGAAATTTAAGGAACTTCATCAGGTGGATGGATCTTTTTTGTGAACTAGTTCAATGACAAATTCTAAAGGAAGAGAAAAGTTTAAGGGAAACCGTGTTTTAGGTTTTCCTTAGATTATGTTGCATCATTCTTCCTCATTCCTTCTCTGGGTTAACAGAATAGAGTTATCAAAAACTTCTGCATAAAAAATTCCTGCATTTTTGAAAATCATATGAAAATTTCCACAAAATGTCATTAATTTATATTTTGTTGATGTTTCAGCAACACTTGTTTGTTCCGGGGGAAATATTCAATCAACCGATTGAAAATTAAAAGCCCTGTCCTAAACTTTAATCGTTAATCTCACACGAACTACAGTTTACAGTGAAGTGGTTTTGTAAAAAGTGAATTTGTGTGAACTGTATATCAAATTAAAGATTAAAATATTTTTTTAAATTACAAAATCAAATATTGTAATAGGAAAAACCTCATTCAACAGTTCAAGTTTTTCAATAAAGTTTGAATATTGAAGCTTGAATCGAATTTGCATAAGAAAAGAAAGAGGACAGACAAATCATTAACTTTTTAAAAAACGTTAACGATAGAATTTGTAATTGTGCGTGGAACAGCTTATTGTTTGTTTGTGGCATTTTCATCATTAGCTCAACAAGCTTCTGTTTATTAAGGAACAGTTCTACTTTTGAAACCGGAAAACTAGAATGAATCTGTAATTCGAATCTCTACTGCATGGTAGACAATTTCTGCAACATGATTATTATAAATGATTAGTTGCGGTCTCGTGAGAAGTTCGTGTGGTGATGAGAATTGCTAAACTGTATGCACTTCATTTATAAACAAAGACGTAGTATATACCACATCATAACTTTGTAAGTATCCCTGAATCTTATGATCTATTGTATTTAATATTTTGTGTTTTTTACCACTTATATGCTACTGTCTCTCAAGAAAGTGGCTCAAAAAGATCTCATAAGATTCATGCAGTGCTTCTCCCCAAATAAATATATTATGTAGAGTGTGTGTCTTTATATGAGTTTGCGGTCAGTTTTATTTGTACGGAGCCTCATTGAAAAATGATGGATTGGAGTGTAAATGTGGTTAGAAAATAACTACAGAAAAGTATGCAAATGCTTTTTTGGAAATTGTGAAAATGATAAACTCGGTGTGAAAACAATCAAAGTGAACTCAACTGATAGCTCTTGTACTTCGTAAAAATATGGAAGTTTTAAATCTGATCATCTAAAAACTGTGTCGTTGCACACTGCAAGCCTCACAGCAAGATGCATAAACATTTCACGTGTTTCCCTTCATATTCATAGCTAAACAAAGAAACGTGGTGAATTCATGATTTTCTCTCATTAATTATTGTCCTGTGTGGAACCACATTATTTTCTCAAGTTGTCCTATTTTTTAAATTTACCACACCACCAGCGTAAAGTGTGATTATGGTTTTAAATAGTAGTGCGTTTGTTTATCTCATCTTCTTCGTAGGACCATTATTAAAGTAAACGAAATGGCATCAGGACTGGTAGCAAAGAAAATTGCACTCTTTGAGTTGAAACCGCAAAATTTCGAGCAGCAATGCCGACTGAAGCGGAAGCATGCAATCCGACGGAAAAAGTATCGCGGCAAGGAGCGGCGGATAGTGACGCGAGAAGGCACGTCTATGATTGCTCTCTCTACATCCGATGAACATCTCAATCATTTGCTAAAGGACTCTGATGAAGATGCATGTTCTTCGTCCTCTCACTACAATCAATCCTGTTCCAGCCAATTTTCAGCATCATGCAGTGCGCTATTTGATTTGGTCTCGGTGGAGTCTTCGGAATCCGGAGTCACGGTGGAAGATGATACCACACACATGGAAATTATCCCACGAAGTAAAAGAGTCGTTCTAAAGTCATCTGGCTCTAGAGACAAAAAGCTGTCAAAAAGATTAAACATAATTGACATTGATATTGAGATCACAATTGAACAGAAAGAACAACGAAATGCTTCCCCCGTCTCAGTTGACGCTATAACATGCGGTGAAGATGAATATTATGAACCGTTAGCTGGGGCAAAAAATGTAAATGGTTCAATTAAATCAGGAACAACAGGAGCAGCAACACCACCTGTTGCACTAACCACTGAAAGAATCCGGCTCAAAGCGTCTGTTGATGACTCTACTAAAACAACAAAGGAAAAGAGTGCAAACTACTTTTGTTCAAAGTGTTCACATGATACCCCAAACCCTGTTAATGACAATAACAATAAACCAATTAAAACTGACAGCAGCAAAACTAAAGAAAATGGTGACAAAGCAAATAAAGTACATAACTGCAATGGCAAAATTGCGAATAAAAATGATGGCGATTCTTCCCCCGAACCCCTGTACGAAAACATTTTTACGTGCGTGCCTCCTCCACCAGTTTCTCTGGGAGCTCCGCCTCTGCCACCGAAGCGTTTATTTGGCGACTCTTTCACCACAAATTACAGTTGCTTACCCGCAGCTCATTCTAGAGAGAGGAGAAAGACACAAATTATAGACAAAGGAAACATATTATCATTACTAAACACAGTCGAAAATAAAGTCTCAAAAACAATAGACGCTTCCCGTTTAAATAAACCTCATTCAGAACAAAGTGAAAATGCAGAATCCAACATCACACCTTCTGGCAAGAATATTGCGGACAAATCGTCAATTAATACAACCACCAGCATTGATGATTCTGATGCCATTCCTCTTTCAGTTTTGAAAGAGCACGTAACGGATCATGGTGGCGGTGGTAATCAATTATTATTGGCAACAATAAACGCTGAAACAACAACAGAACGTTCTAGTCCTGAATCCTCAACCACGACAGCAGCCACAGTTGTGACAGAAACTCCCGTATGTCTTTTCAAACACGTTGACAATACTGAGTCTGAAGTGGATCATGTTGTCGATGATTTCGACAATGATGATGACGAAGAACCATATTACGAGGATTTGTATGACTACTGTAACGGATCCGAATTTGGGACCAGAAATGAGCTGATAGATCCAATTTTAGAATTGTTTCGCGATCAACTTAATTCATTAGAGCAAAATGTTGCGGATGAAGTGGAGTATTGTGACTGCTCAACTATATCGGCAATGATGAACAGTAAAATGACAAGCGATGTCGCTACAAATCTCAATGATAATCTGAGAAGTTTCTATCAGTTAAATCAGAATCAACACGATACGTCTTCCCTAAGATCGTATGAGATCTATGATGACTGCTATGGATTGGCGGAAAATACTTCGAATGAGAATGTAGACATTAGAGAAGAAGGCAAAGATGAGAATAATAAGAGTAACCGCTGTGATATTTCTAATGATGACATTGATCGTGAAACCAAATCTGGCAACCAGAGAAAATATTATAACAGCAACACCACAACACCAACGAGCAAAAGAAACTCTGGGTTGGCCACAAGCCTTATTTTAGCTGATTACATTAAATCTAAGGTTACAAAGGCGTCCACCCCAGGCTGTTGGCGTAAGGTTACCTCATCTTCTACTGGTGCTGAGACAGGAGCAACGCCAAACTGTTCTTACTCCTCCTCACCCTCAACAACATCAGCATCGTCAAATCTCCTTTCAATGTTTCCAACTTTGTCAGCCTCAAAGACAAATTTAGTTGCTGAGCCAAAAGAAGCGACAAACAACGAACAATATCAAGAACTAGTTGGGGAATCTGCCCAAACTGAGGCATCGTCATCTCCACAAGTGATTGTCGAAAATGAAAGGAACGTGAGCAAAACAAAGAATGCGAATAATGAAAGCGTAAAAACCATGAGCAGTATCTACTCTCGTGGAATGTTCAAAAATGATAACGGCAATTACACCAGCAGCAGCAAACCTAGATTTGGTGGCCGACCTGTTATAGCCCACCCTGTGGAGGGTGACAATGCTTTTCATGACGATAATGATGAAGAGAAAAACAATAAGGAGGGTGATAACGCAGACGTCTACCAAATGTGCCAAATTAGCGGAGAACATGCTCATAAAAAGAACAAAAAAGGTAAGAGAAGTTCATTGTTTAATAATCAGGATTTTATTTCACTCTGCTAATCTTAAACTTATAACACAAAAAATTTGCAATTTGAAACTCTTTTGTTAGTTTTCGGGTACACTTTTTATGACTCGATGACGAAGACATGTATGGTTTCATGCTCAATTTCGTTTCACGAACGTGTCAGCATCAAACAACTCACAGTATTGAATATTTTTAAATTAGGCACATTACTTTTTTAGAATATGAACAAGTGGTTTTGCAAACCATGAAAATTTATTACCAGCCTAATAATGCGAAATTCTACTCGCTCACCCATTTTATTTTCTATATACGGCATTTGTAAAGATCTCTGGGACATTATCTTGTTACGTGCATTCTAGATAAATGCATTCTATGAATTATCATTTTATGGTCATGAAACATGTCTGTGATAAGACTATACAAGTTTATGTGCATCTTGAGATATTCAAGATTTGCGATTAAGAAGCAATAAAAGTAAATTGAATTATCTGTAATCAGAATCAGATTGTAGCATCATTCTCTCTGTTCGTTAGCATATCGTTCGATACCTTTGTGCCTTTGCGCTTGCGACATTTTCATTCCGAAGAAATGGCCATAAAGTAGAGGACATTTTTTGGTTCAAAGTTTAAATTAAAGAATAATCTGGTCGATTGCATCATCCCACTATATATTGCATTCATAACTGGCTTCCGTAAGGAATTTTTTGCTTCTTGTCTGTGGGGCAGAATGTTTTCCCATAGGGGTTTTAGGTAGTTGATTGCTGCACTGCAGGTCTAATTAAACAAAGAAAAAATACAATAAGGTACTCTAGAAAATCGGAATGAACAGAAAACAAGTCTAGGAAATTCTCAAGGACATCTGCTTGTACCACAATACAATGATGCACGTGGTGACTGGGGCATTTTCACCTCCACCTTCTTGCTCGCTTACGAAGTGGTCATAAATGAAGCAAGGTGTGTTCTCGATGTACATAAGTTGAACTTAGGGCAACAAGGAACATGTTGTTCCGTGTGGGATCCAGTTTTTATCATTTTCACTGTCTTTGAGTGATGTCAAGTCAAGATGTCGATAAGAATGCGTTCTTTGAAACGAAGCAAAGCCAGAATTCAAGTGATATGTTCCTGGTATGAACAACATGCATCTATCGTATTTACACAGAATAACATCCAACTAGCGTGTTGGTTTATATTACTCATTAGTATTGGGTATAACTATGTACAGTTTTATGCAATTTTGCATGGCAGTGTCTGCGAATCCTGTCAAATCAAAAGGAAAATATGGGTTTCAGATAAGGAGGAATCACCATTTTGAGATTTAATATTTAATCTACAGGCGAGTTGTTTGAATCGCAACTAATTTAATGAATTATGTCTTTACCTGCAACATTCTTCACTTAAAAGACGTCACTTAAAAGACCTGCTTTGAAATGAACATGTCTTTATGAGTTATGCATGATTTGATTATCTTCTCTTAAATGGTAATCTTGATGGTAAAATTACAGGCAAATGTGATTTCATGTATTGCAGAAACTTACGCAGAAAATGCATAGAAATCACACGACACATCTTTTGGTCTGCTTCTTCTTTCTTCGACGCCCACATCATCGTAAATATTTCGAAACTGGAAATTGCATATTTTTTAAACATGCTTAAGAGACGTAATTCAAGGTAATAGATGAATTCCCAAAAATTGGTCTGCTGGCAACATTTTTTAACTGTTATATCTACTTTTAAAGTGATCCTATTGAATTGTACATACTTGTGAGACTCACAAGTTACGACGATTAGCTGCCCAGGATAATGACCTGAATTTATTGGGAGGTATGTGTGGATACATGTAAATTTATCTTAAGGAAAAAGGCAGAGGTAATGGGAACTAAATAAATAAAACAAATGATGGGCAAAGAGGTTACATTGGTGTTGAACAACTTTCACTTAAAATTTTGGGGTTCTGTCTTTATTGTCAGTTCAATTTTAGATGTCAGTAATTGCTTCCCCTGATGTGTTGGCATGCTGGCTTGTCCATTCATTAAAATTGTGTAAGTGTGAGCCATTTATTTTTAAACACTGCTGAACAACACATGGTCAAACCTGCGTTTGTCTGTATAAAAGAAGGATGAATCTTGTAAATAGATTTTGTCATTTGTTCGTCGTTCGCCATTCCAAGACTCACAGAAACCACATTCTAACAAGGGACCATTTATCACTATCTGTTCTCTTTTGTAACAGCTTATATAACAAGAAAAGTCATAATTTCTCTGGCCAAAAATAGGTACTCAATGACAAAGCAAATCTTTAGTTGTAAAGTGTAATGCTATTTAAAATGCACCATCTTTGAGTTTCTTCACCTATCGAATTGAGTGCATGCATTATGAGTCATACCTAATTCTTATTTAAATTTAATTAGCGTTTTGTACCAGCAACGACGCATACTTTATGTAATGCAAAAATGAAGTATAATCTTGGGTAGCTTTTGCCCATACTTTAACTATTACTCAATATTGCAACAATTGCAGATATTTGCCATGTGTCCGCACGTTCTTAATTTAAATATAGCATGTGTTTGTGCATTACATACATTGTATAGTTAACGTTCATTATCATAATAAAATGTGCTCGTATAGTCCTTGAAAACTTCAGAGAAGGACCATAAGCCACAGAGATTTTTTTTGTTTGTCAGTAGATCATGCTGAGAATTGCGATAACGTGGGGATTCTCAGTTTATAGAAATGAACCTTTTCTAAATCTGTATGATACGCTTGCTACTTAATTTGGAAGAACTAACGACTCTTTTTAGGACGAAACATGTCTCCATGAATTACGAGACTGTATAGATCACGTTTAAAAAATCATAAAAGTAAAATTTGAAACATTTTAACGAAAAGTGCTTGCACAGCGGCACATGGATTTTATAACCCAATCGTAAAAAATGCTGGCTTTCTGGTCGCAGACAGGAGCTTGCTAATCTGTACGAGTATCAAATGTGCTTTTAGCTAACAGAACCAATGTAATGGTTGGATGGACCTTTGCAATTATGATGAGCAAGGAGTAAAGATTTTGTGTGCGTATGGCGATAATATGTATGCTTAGTTTTGGTAGTTACAGTGTATGTGCTGTGTGATACGAAGACATTCCGAGTCATTGTCGTCTTCAACCCTCTCTTCTTTCATCCCTTTTCATTCAAGGTATTCACCTCCATAAAAGTCTACCTTCACAATATATACATATACCCATCGTACTTAATGTGAATACTTATATTCATTTTCATTACTTTGGATAAATAAATCATGATAAGTCTATATAGGGTTTCAGCGAGTATTCCTCCTTGCATGCAAACTTATATATATGGATGTGACAAGTGGTTATTTCATTGTAAGCTGAACTGATCTGAGCAAGCGACACAGGCAGAAACTATCATCATCGAGTTGCAGTTTAGGATCAAACATTTACATATTAAGTTATTACAAACTCCTTTAGAAAGAATAAGGGTGAACGAATGCACATATTATCTTCTTTCAATACATGTATCTATCTCATCATCGGTTTTCTTTCATACAAGCTTACATAAAGTGTATTGTTATTATTATGACCATGTATTCAGTCTGATACTGGTTCAGCAACAACCCATTTGTTCTCAGGTTTCGTAAGATTATTGTGTTAGGTTTTTGGATTTAAAATCCAACCTTAATACGCATATGGCAAAATTCGACTTGCTGATGACGGTGTAAGAATGCTGAGGATCATCTTGAAACCCATGTTTTATGTATCAGATATTTTGCTTGGATTTTCAACTATCATATTATCAATGTATGTGTTAAGTTGCATTGTGGTAGACACAGTGTTTTTATTGATGATGATCAAACCTCATCATGAACAATGGGACTCTGTACGATTGCTTTACGTTGCCATGCCTAAAGACAGTCGATCTTATGGAAGGTTCATAACAACATCGCAACGTCAAGACGCTCACTTCAAAAGTCCTTGTTAGTTAGCAGGCAGCATATACAACTTCATCATCTTTTGTTACTAAACAAACTTAACTTGAGGGTATGCAGCTAAATTTGCAGCTAGGAAATCATTGCTGTATACTGCAAAGATGTTGTAGCTGTGGTCGTAGTGGAGGTGGCATTGTGTGTAAAAATAAGTGTATGTAACGCGATAATCATAGCATTAAGTGAAAAAAGTTGTCTGTAAAAACGTGCAAAAAGAGTTTCTCACTTTTTTGCTTTTGTTTGAATTTCTCACAAATATATACCCCCTTCAAATCTTTGAATAAATCACGTCTCTGTCACTATCATAATTGACGCCAAACATGAAATAAATACACACAGTAAGATAAATATCACGTGTTTAATAAGGTGTTGTCATCTTTTTACAAGAACCTACTGGTGGTGATTCCATTGTTGCTATTTTAGTGCAGGTGATTCAAATGATGATGATGTGACGCATCCTCGTATTTGTGTGTAATTTATCACATTATCATTTTGATCATCTACTGCCGCTTCTTGTTCTTCATTTACATTATGTTTATAAGAAATGCTGCAACTTATATTGCATATATCGTTTATATGCAACCTGCATCCATCTAGAAAGAGCTTTTAAACTTTTAACTAGTAAGATATTTGTAAATAGTAGTATATTATGTTTACTCTTGATGATTTCCTAAATACACATGTACTTGCTATTGTTAATTTTGGTAATTTTATGGTGACGCCTGTCACGTAAATATTTGCATGGAAAATAGACTTTTGCTGATTTTTTTTACTGCTCTCAATTCAATTTCAATATTTCATGAGTAAGTCAGTCACCCAATGGTTTCCCTCTTCCTATAATTAAACTATTTTTTATTTGTTTTTGTAGACTATAATTTGTTTACACAAAAAATTCCAATAATATGTGTTTTGTGTCTAATACTAGTACACATATCACTTCATCATCTAAAAATAGTGTCAATCATTACATACATAACCATATACCCGTGACTAACCCTTTATTGTAGTATAAATGGGATATTTTCGTTTTTACTTTATGCAGTTTACGTGTGAGAGCCTTTAACAGCTTAACATGCACACGCAAGCACGTGTATGAGCATTTATGTATGTTTGCTTGGTTATTTTATGGGAAACAAATATTACACTCTCTAGCAAAGAGGGATTTATTGGTGCTATAATAGCACTACACAATGCGCAATGTACGTACTTGATCAGAACCAGAGGATTTGGAGAATACCTAATCCTGCATAGTATAGAGCAAAGGGGTATTTTTGTGGAAGGGTTGTTAACACAGTCTCGTATATTATTTCTAAACGGAAGCTCATTTCAGTAGTTAAATAGTTGCAGAAAGACAAGCATATTCATTTAATTTGGTTCTTCACCAGCTCAATACTGTGATTGTTGATTGTTGAACATAATGGAAACCTACTAAGCCCACCTCCACATCATAAATACTGCTACTTTTGTTGGTACTTGATTTACGCATACATTCCTTCAGTTGGTTATGTTTAGAAGCAAAAGATATTGAGAGTGAACGTTCCTTTGTTACCTAACATCAGATATATATGCATGCGCTGCCTACATATATTTTATTACCCTTTACTACTAGCCTACTTTATAACATAAGTAATAGAGAAGCTATTCATTTTTGTTCAAATTCCTTTTTTGTTAGTTGGTTACAAAGTGCCTAGCTCAGGATTATTATACTCATTCTTATTAGAACATGCTATTAATGTATTTGCACACAGACACAACATGATTACTATTATATTTTTTATTACTTGTAGTAATTTTTACTTCTTAGATCCTCGTTTGTGATTTCAGTGTGCGAGTTAGTTCCCATCATAATGCTTCGTTAGTTATAGACACCTAGGTAGTAAGTTTGCTTGTTGGAATTGAAGAGTCTTCTCTGAATGTCTGTGTAATTGCAATTGTTTTCGTGAGCGAACGTGTGAGTTAGGAGTGAACGGGTGCGAGACAATCCAAAGCAAAGTCATCATTCATTCATACAATCAAAAGAAAAGAGGATTTTGAAACGGCGAAACTGTAACGTGGACTGAAGAAGAGTGACAGTGTCTGAGATTAAGAAATTTGTTTCGAAAATATCATTGTTTTAACCGTTTTACGAGAAATCTTCAAGCAAGGTTTATTCTATTTTTCCCTTAAAATCGGAGGAAATGTAAACGTGAATACGATCGGAGGTTTTGAATATTTATGTAGTTGAGTGTGTGACGAATACAATGTTCTTGGACTGGCTGGGGAGGAGCCCCAATGAAGAATTTCGGAAGAATCAGCATGATCATTTTGCAAATGCAAACATTTCATTTTTGAAAAAAGCAGCTCACAGCAGGAAGCATGCGATGCGATAAAAAAGTGTAACATGCAGGTAGGCAGGCATGTTCCTAAGTGAAGTCTATATCTTTTATTGAGATTTTCATTTTAAATTGCAATTTTAAGAAGCATCCAAGTATAAGTGTCGGTTAACAGTGTGTTTCATTTGACAAAGTGGAGAAGGATGCTACCAAAAGGCTTTCTAGTGTTACCTACAACGGTTGACGGCAGAACATTTGTTTGATTTCACGTCAAAAATGGTTGTGTTTCAAATCCACTGAAAATGGTTAAAATTAATGGTATAATGTTGTTTAGATAGTTGATAGCACTGTTCACTGAAGTGGCATGATTTTGCAGTTTATAGCTTGTGAGATTTCGAATGACAAAGAAATTTAGCCTAGAGTAGGCCGAATATTCATTTGAGAAGACCTTATATATTGGCTTATATAAATGCTATAAAATAAACTTGAAATATTTTTGTGATGTGATGATGAGCACTAATTCTAAAAACAAAATATCTATCATGCATCATCTTCACCTCACCATTCATCACATTCCGTTATGCTTCTGTGATTCTGTTCGTTGAAAAAAGGACAGCAAATGTTTCAATGGATATCTGTCGGAAAGAGTTGTTCGTGCACAACAAAGGATGGGGACCACAATATCAAGAGTGTACAGCCAAGTGGAAAATAAGCCAATACAGTTGTACTTGTAATAATACTTTATCCCCCAGGGAAAGAGTGTCGTCATTATTGTGTTTCTCGATCCAGCAGAAAAATAGAGTATCAGGGATTCATCATCACCTCGTTGCCAAAAGTCATTATGGTCGAGATTGTGGCCTCGGCTGCGAGTCTAATCGAAGTGAAAGACTCTTCAGATGATGATGGTCCTGTAAGAGAACTGTGGAAGTTTGGAAGTGGTGGGGGTGCTAGTTGTAGTGGGGGTTCGTCAAAGACTGATGGCGTCTATTACAGTGACGCGAATGACTGTTGGAAGGACACGAAGGATGATGAAGGTCATCCTTGGAGTTCATACTTTCGTGTTCGTATCTACACAAATATAGTGAACGGCAAATGGAAGCCAGTTGAGGAACAAGAAGTGTCATTAAATGTCAGAGAATTTGGATGTAAGTAGCATAGCAAGTCTCTAGATATACTGTATTCACTAATACTACTGTACATTAACCGTGCAAAATTTAGGCGAAATTAGCGCTCAGATTTGATGATAAACGACCAAGCGTCAAATTATATTTTTAAAAAATGAAGCCATGTCGAGAAAGTGATAGATAACTTATGATTTCTCACAACGAAAGTTTCAAAGACAAAGAAAAGCACGATAATAATGAATGAAAAGTCGTTTCTGTATGATAGTTACGATTATGGTATAATTATTATTATGACAAATGTCCATAGAAAGCTGCAAGGCACTATTTAAACTTAATTTCAAAACAATAACAATTATGTCTGAGTAGTGGGAGGATAGAATACATAAAATAAGCACACTTGCATTGCCTTGCTTTCAAAATATAGGAATTTAGAGCCTGTCATCATAAAAATGCATCTGTCATTAGTCAACTAACAAAAACCGCTGCTGTGTTGTCATTTTTTTTAAAGCAAAGGGGTTATGGTGGTGATTACTGCTGCTGTTTTGTTGTGATTACTCAACCAACCTAATATCAACTCATTCTGCTTTCAGTCTGAACGAATCAGAGGAAAATTACACTTCAGTTTATATAAATGGATAGTATATAGATTACATCGACAAGACAGATTTTTTAAACTGATTTGGCTATGAACGACATCTTGTTTCAGACAGAAACTGAAATGACGACGGTGGTTATCAAGAGCGTTAATTACCGTGAGTAAAGATCGTGAAGGCTTTTTAAAACTCCCATACCATTGCATCTCATAATCTCATACACAATTTTGCTCGTGTATTCTTCAAGTCAGTTGTGTCTATTCAAAATTGTGTGCGCAGCTGCATACAATTAAGCAAATATCTCTAACGGTGGCATTACAATGTAAAATACGGAAGGAATGGTTGACTGCCAATTTATTTTAAGGCTTGAAGTGTAGGAACTCGGCAGGCAGCAGTAAGAACCTATAGTCATCATTATCGACAGTCTATCGAACATGTCATCTGAGAAGTGTTATGCAAATCGTTTGTAAATGAGATTTTGAAAAGATTTTTTCGTCAACCGTGTCGAATGATTATAATGACTCCGACCGAACTACATAACTCAATTTTCATCCCTCTTTCTCTCGTTCCCCCTCTGCAAGCATTTTAGCATTTTCTGTTGTTGCATGAGAAAAATCCGTCAGTAAAATAGATTGCAAGTAGATGGGATTTAGGATTTCAAAATGCAATAAACGAACATGGTTGTACACGTTTTAAATTGCTAGTTTGGTCGCTTCTGTTATGTAAAAATGCAATACAAAGCTTATTAATGTTGTTAACTCGTTTTTATCAGTCTGTCGGCATATTGCGGCTGTGGCATTCTGCATAAAGGTTTCTTGATTTCCTGAACTGGCTTATCGTTACATTTGGCAGGTTATGTAAATAAAAATACCCATTGGTTCATTGTAATTACTATGTAGGCAGCATCTACAAAGATTTAAAGCAGCCGTTTTCATCATACGCTTGCTCTGCAGTTTGAATGCAAACATATCTCTCTCGAGTGAATGAATGAAATGATGAGTACGTTCGCGTAAAGGATTTTGTACAATAAAAATGGCATTTACCCTACCATTTTCGTTGGGTTATCTATATCTCAAAAAGTTGATGATATGCATTTTAGCTTTTTTACTAATACTGAATTACTTAGCAGCAAAATTACCGAATACGTTAGAAAGTGGGAGGAGAAGGAAACATGATTTTAGAAGTATTACATGCGTGCCTATTATTGGCAAATATTCGGATTATGTGAGACAGAGAACACTCCTTGATACGAATTGACGGTTAAGTAAGAAAATAGAGTGAGAGTTCATGACGATAGTAAGTGCGTTAATTAATATCAACAATACTTTTATTACTGCACTTTGAGATCATCTATAGTAAAATATGCATAGCATTTTCCTACAACCATGTGTTTCATTGAAGGTAGTTCGTAGAATGATTGCTTTCCCAGATTGAAGGACGACGACTTTGCAAGCAAAAGTGAAAAATCATGTTTGAAATGACATGCATGAACTATATATTATTGCTTATATCACCCATCATGCATGATCAAAAAACCTTCATTCAAGTATACGAATATGCTTACTAGGAAATCATTTCAGCTAAGTAAAAGTCACGGTAAAATCGCAATCTGCTACAGAAACACGTTTCCATTATTATGTTTAATGTCAATTTTTATACTTGAAATTTGAAACCTTAGGGAGACTTTTTCCAAACTTTATTGCTGTGTGCTTTGCGTATACATATCTGAGGTAGGTTTGTGTAGTGTAGTATATATACCTATGAATGTTAGCAGCAGTAACGTCTTTCCTCGAGACAATTTATGTGCCCACGTTCTCGTAATAAGCATTCTTTACAATTACTGCAGGTGATGGCAAAAATGTACATTTGAAATAAATGCATCACCATGTATTTACTCACGTAACATTAATCCTTACACAAAATACATTGCCCACAGACAATGAACTTTGTTCACATTTTGATGTACTATGACCATGTACGTATGCATAAGAACGTATAAATTATGGGTTGTCGTGCTTAAAGAATTTCTTTCTTGACCAGTTCAAATCACTAGTAACTAGCTTGTACATTTCATGCGTGCATATTCAATTTCCATCGTCATCATAGTCCACACAACAACCCACACATTGGCCTACATGACAAGTTTAACGAACAATTCCCTTGGGTATTTTTTTTATCATACAAAGCCCAACGAAACAATATTTTAACACATTTATTATGGTTTGTTTTTGCGTACTATTGTTAATGTTATGATTATTATATGATGATGAAGGAATAAATAGCTAATGAGAATGCAAGGTATGGCTTCGAAAATACAGCGCGGCTACTTATTTTGCTAAGAAAGCCACCAAAACTTTTTTGAAAGAATTGCATTTTTTAAATTCTGTTATGTCTGCAGATTTTGAAATGGTATGTGATAAAATATTATGACCGAAAGTGCAAAGCAAAGTGATGACTTTCAGGAACTATTGTACATTAAATCTGTTATGACAGCATTCTAATGAGAGGTCTGTACATTTGTGACAGCATCCACAAGTCGTGAAGGAAATCATTAGGAAGTAATAGAATGTGGTAATGTCTACGTGTGATATCAGAAAGATGCATAATTCTAGAATGATGTTTGCCCGTGATTAAACATAACTGACCTGGTGTAAAAACTGTCCGCAAAAACGCATTTAGTAGACAAGATAGTGTTTTAAGTTTTTTAAATGGTTTAATTATCCATGAAATCTGTGTTTATTTCGCACATAAGCCGCCAACGTCAGTTTACTTCCTGTGTGTTTTAATAGTGTGAAAGAAATTGCACATATTCTACACTTAAAATACACGTGGTACTAATGCTTATGCATATGTGTAATATCGTTTTGATTACTATATACTATACGTTGACCGGATGTGGCATAAAATCTCTATTTATCTGAACACACTTTAGCATCATTTTTTTAATTTTTACACTTTCGTATCTCTAGAGCAAGTTTAAACGTATCATGTTTGCAATGTTTATTTTACCGCAACGCCAGTTTAGTAATAAGCCAAGCACGACGTGTGTGTTGCAAATATTTTATGCGTGCAGAGATGATAATAAGTTGAGAATGAGTTTAGTAAGTTTTCTGTTGATGTATTAACAATTGAACAGCAACAAGAGGTGGAAACGTATAGATTAGATAGATTATTTTATTATTGGCATTTTATCCTAAATAGCTTCATCATCACTGCAACCACATGAACGTGTGTGACTGAATTGCACTAATACCTTTGCTTTGGTGCTCATTTTTATCAGAACAGAACAACAGAGCTTATCATCTTGATGCAACATAAAGTTGAGTTAAGCCATTATTATAGAACGTGTGAGTATTCAAAATGTTCTTTGTTTATGCGTATTTTTGATGATGATTTATTACCACAAATTAAAAACAAATTAATCTAATTCCAATTAATTATTCAGCAAAATGAATGAAAGGGTACCAAATATCAATTATGAATTAGGTAGTCTGCTTTGGATGCGCGTGTGCGCAGATATTGGCGGACGCGGATGGACGAATTGGAATAGTGCAAATATATGAGTGCATGAACATTTAGAGCAAATGCAATGTTTTTGTCAAAGAGTTAGTCCCTGACCCGTGTAAGAGGCGTCTGTGAAGTGGAAATTCATAATCGACATTATTACGATGCCCCAAAAAGATTAGAATCTTAAAATTCAAATGTGAGCCGACATGATACACAGGATACTAGGGCTAGACATGTCGTAACAGTTCGTGGTGTAATGTTCTTATTGGCTGGAGGATTTTAAGAATTCAGACAAACAATATAATAGATGTTTCTTGAGTCAGTTCTTCTGATCCCAAACAAAGAAATAAGGAGAGTAGCTTTTGCAAAATGTTTTGAAATAAAACCATTGAAAAGTGCAAGTGTGCAAATTTTTTTAAAAAATTTCTACCTTAATGATCCTTAAAATCTACATGCATCTTTCTTCACCTTTTGACTTGCTTTACATTTTTATCCTCGTAAAATCTTTTAGATTTTCTCGTGAACTAGAAGTAATAAAATATTATATCTTTTGCTCAACAACTGATTTTTTGTAATATTTCTCTTACGGAACCAGGTTTATACGCTTATAAATCTTTTTGGACTGATTTCATTACATTCAAATTAAAATATTGAATCTGTACAACACTCTTTGTACAAAAGCTATTGAAAATCAATAGCTAATTGCCTTTAAACTAAAAGAATTTTCAAAGCGCAGTATAATATGTTGTGTGTGGGTAATATTATATTGCAAATTTAAATTTTCAATAATTATTAGAGTCAGGTTCGGTTAATCTTCATTGAATTTGATGCGCTATTACTCTTTCTTCAGCTTGAATTCATTTCTTGTACATATTTTGTGCATGTTCGCAAATCTCATTGAAAGTCATTATCTTGTTGCTTTACATTTTCAAAATTTGAGTGAACAGTAGTAGTGGTTAATGAGCAGCCAAGAAGAATGCATTGAATGTACACCTAAAGAGTTTGTTCTCCACTGATTCATTTATGGCAACAGTATAAACGATCATGATCATCGTTGATGTATTCTTCATTTTCTCGAGGTTACGTTACGGATTCTTCATCCCACGCACTCATCGTGTGCCTTTTATTGTGTCAACTGGCGTATTAAATTTAACTTTGAATCTTTTTTTCTTTGGCTCATGACGATGTCAGCTCCTCAGCTCGTTTTGATTAGTGCGTAGGATAGCCCTTGCTACATGTATAAAAATAATGTAAAAACATAAGCCGTACGTACCAAATGTCCAAACTAGTAACTTGTGTTTTATTTCGTCACCTGATACGAGCAGAGGTGTAACATATATACATAATCAACCATTCACTTTTTAAAACTATGTCAGAATTTACATGTACATCGAAATAACTTCTATCAAATTTTAATTTTGTTGCGAAGCGTGTATTATTTTGCTCTCTATAAGTTTCAGAAATATCTTTTTCTACTCATGAGATCATTTGTGATTGCTGTATATCGTGATATGACAAATGATGAGCCCTTTTTATTCACGCATTTGAAAAGTATTTTTATGTATGTAATGAGTTATCGATTCTCTTTTCTGCAAGGAGCATTAACTACCAAAAACACGATTAGCGGGTACATTAAGTCTTAAGTCTTCTTTTTAAAACTTGTATAGACTGATTAACCGTATTGCATATAAAGCTATGCATGTATTCTGGTCCTGGTTTAACAAATTGGTTTTCAATAAATTAAAGATTTTGCCTAGACTAATCCTAGCAGATGTTGCCATTGATTTTTTTAAACGTTCTATAAAAATGGTTGGTCGACTAGAGTTTCACATCATATACTAAAAGAATACAAGCCACTTTAATTACTTCCGCCTATTAAGTACCGGCTTTTGTTTACAAACTACTATTACATTCTCATTCATAAAGAAAAACATGTTCGTGCGCAGGCAAAGGTACTATATATGGTAGTCCGACACATTCTCTAACATCACAATTCTCTAAAATTGCCTATTAGAGAATTGTGACCACTAAATTTTT
>JAQIXX010001505.1:0-32943 GCA_034700605.1 Willowsia nigromaculata
GGTAGGCTTATGGCTTATCGTATATGTTAGCCATACGCAAACTCTTCTAGCCCCCTTGCGAATTGGTGCATGTATCCCTATAGATGTTCGGCATCTATCTGTTCGAAATGCGTCTCTGCTTGTTACAAAAAACCACTCTCCATGCAATGTTTGGTTTAAGGGTAATAATGATAAATATCCTAACGCACCCCAGGGGAGATTCAATGGGCCGGAAGAGGAATGAGAAAAGGATTGGAAAAGGTGTAGCAACAAATGCAGCTGGACCGTGAACACGGAAAAGGATGATGCAAGTGTCGCATTCTCCAGGGACGTCCGTAGGATTTTTACAGCGCTTCAATGGCTGAGCCGCATCAACCAGGCCGCAATCACATACATTTATACTATACACATGGACAGGCTACACGACGACGGGAAACCTAAAAGGAAAATAGATAGTAGTAGTGGAACTCGCGACAAAAACTTACATAAATATAAATTTTCAATGTGAGGTCTACGCTGCCTTCAAAAGTTTTGACTATGCGGTTGTAGAAAAATAATCAGTAAAAAGACGTTTTTAGCAACATGTTAAGAGTGTTTCTATCAGTATAGATCGGGCACGGATATGAGTACATACAACGTGACTTCATGCCTAAGTAGTAGTGCAACTGCTAAACAAGATTCAGAAGCTAAAATCCAGAGCCAGACAAAGATTACTCCCCATTCCACTTGGAAGTTGGGGGGATACATAGTTGTCGTGAGAGAGCAAACAAAAGATGTAGCGTACATCTAATAACATATACACAAGGCTGTAATGCAGAATTTTGAGAATTCTCATAATCTCCCTTCTTTTACAAAAAAAGCAGTACAAAGTAATTCTTTCATATGTAACCCCGCTAGCTTTTGCCATAGGTGTTTGTCATATTGGTCTAGGTCTGATCAGGAGTACTGCTTCAGCAATAGCCGTTTGCATTTGTGAAAACTAAATAAAATGCTTCATGCAGTGTTAGGAAAATGCGGAGATAACACCTGCTACCGATCTTGATATTGTTAATTCATATATTTATTTCGTTTAAAAAAATTGATCCTTAGGTAAACCATACAGTAACTTGGAATATCAAAGTTTTTTGAATTATATTCTTCAGGAAAACTTTCTACTTATGAGTTTTTGTACATAGGATTATGGATATAAAATCCACTTCAAACGAGGAAAGTTATTTCAGGAACGATTTTACTCAGCTTATTGAATCAAAGAGCGTCAAGGTCGAGGGGAAAATTGTAAGCAAGGGGTAGAAGCTTAGAGTGAAAATACGTTTGTAATGCTTTTGTAGTTTTAGGTTGGTTTTGGTTGCTTTACCCTCACATCAATTCCAACAGATAATACATGATATTTTATAAAGAAAAACCGCCCAAGAGCAAACAAAACATCGAACATTGCATTGTTTAGTCGTTCCATAGGCAAAGGCATTGGAGAAATTCAATTAATTCCATAATTGTAGTTTTACAATCACCACTAAAGTTACTTTGAAAGCGCATCCAATGAGCAGCCAAATATTTCTTTCTCTTTATATGTGCATTCACTGCATTCTGTAATCAATCAGATCATGGGCACAGATCATCGTCCAAATGATCAGACCTGGTACATATTGAATACAATGCTCAAAATAAAGGGATGATGTAGAAATTTTCAGCACGTAAGCAGTACGTTCAAATTTAAAAATAATAAAAGAAAGGAAACGAGACATGAACAACTAAATATAAACCTTCAGCCCTGCTTGGCACAAGGGGAAAACGTTTTTGTGGTTTTGCTAAAAATTCAAAAAATGCTTGCAACGTGTACCACTTTTCTTCTAAAATGGTGAGCTTCAATGTAGACAAATTCTGGACGTTTATGACTTGATGCTCTCCGTTTTTGCCATTTGGTTAATATTTACTCGACTTTTTCTCTTCAAACACACATAAAAAGAAGTAAATAAATAGTATTTTCTATATTATCAATGACAATTTCTTTATTTAATCAGTTTTGTAGTACAGATAAAACATGAACCATGCAAAGTTATATTTTCACTACACAATGTTGCATAACTTTTTTTTTATAATTTTTCTCACACACAGATCAACATATTGTTTAAAAAGAATAGATTTACCCAAATATTATGCATACGCCATATTATATGAATTCATTGTTTGCTTACTCGAAATACATATTATGTAGTACAAAATTGTAAATGAAATCATGATTTGGAAGCTTGTCGTGCTTAGTGTAGTAGTTTTTGTTAGTTGAATTCTGCATGGATAGGTACATAAAGCTAACAAGAAACCCCAATGTGTATATTTTATTTGATGTCACCGCATTATTTCTTGGGTAAATCCATAGTATATCTTTTCCTATTTCAAGTAGGTATACACACCTACATGCACCACCAGCGTGGAAGAAAAGTAAATTGCATCCGAGGAAATTTTTTGAGACGAAATTCGAAAAATCCAAATCAAAATTGGATTTCCACTCGAATACCAATCATCATAATCATTATTATCCTCCCTCTCGAAATGATCATTTTGGAAGGGACAGTAGCCATCATGTCACAATTTAACTCTCTGCTCCAGCCGTAGTCTCATTCTCATCTTTTTCTTAACTACGTACATATATGTCTTCTATTTCCTCTTTCTCTCGAATGAACTTACTTGTTTCTTGCCTGTCTTCTCGTTTTACTTCCTCCATTTCTGTTGTCATTCTCTTTTACCCTATAGTAAACACTCTTACTTGACTGCAGGAAAATGGATAGCTGGAAGCAGAGAAAGCAAAAAAATTGTGTTGATATATCGGTGTAATAAGGTGAAAATAAAGGAAAATAAGAAGAGCCAAGTCAAGACAGTATATTTGTGTAAGTGCAATTGCTCCAGCCTTTATGGCTGGTGTTATACGTATGCTTCACGCAGACACAAGACACAAGCATATGAACACAAGATATTTTGTAACACTATCATATCGTATTTACTTTCTTTGATTCTCCTTTTCCCTATCTGGTTTCTCTTTTTCCTACTCCAACAAAAGCTCGAGGGCACCCAAGATTTAACTTGCAAAATATGTCAAAGTCAGTCTGAATTAGGAACTGTACTTATGTGCTCATTTTTTTAAACCCCCATGTGAAAGGAAAACTCTTGCTTGGAAAATAACAGACCCTTTGCGACATTTCCCCTGTAAACGGTGTCTCTATTTCTCTCAGCAGTATGTAACCATCTATACCTACATAACATATATTATCATGTCCCAGAGCACAATCTATACAGTTGAAAAATTGTCAGGGAAGAAAATAAAATTTTACACTCCTGTTGTAAAAATCACCTATACAATATTTATTCATATGCGTACAGTTTAAAATCATATTCTATTCTCGGAATATTGCGTTTTCTTGCTACGAGAATCACACGCCATAATATGGAAGGGAAGGTTGTTATAAAGTTAGCACAAAAGAGATACAAATGATTTCGTACTTTGTACTCTTCTCATAATAAGTTGAACGTGTGTGTGTGTTCTGTGTAAGAAACGGAAGTGTTGCTCTTCTCCTTTTCTCCCTGAAAGGTATAGTTTCACTTGACTGACTATGACTGAGTGTGAAAGCAACACCTCCTCAAGCTTTCTCCTACCCTTTTTATTCCTTTATTGAACTGAACAATTGCTGATATTATTCTTCTTCCCTCACGCCTTCAAGCTGAATGTCTGGTTTACTTACAACCAACTCAGACTTACCTTGCCTTCTACCATTTCCATTATTGTCTGTGAATGAGATTGTGTGTGCTTTGCTCAAGTCCTCCCGTAGTGTTTCAGTGTTTCTCCTTTGAGGCTTACTTCACAAAAAACACCCAGAGAGACGTATCAGTTCCTTATATACATTTACAATTACACCCACCAAAAGCATATTATGCATGCACGCATGTAGATATACGTTTAATATATGATAGTAAAAAGACATGTAGTAGACACGTAGAGAGATAATGAATGTATGAACCCTGTGCTTGACTCGTAATGTGAAAGTCTCTAGTGGGTGAGAAAGTACAGAACAGAGAAAATGGTATGCAGTAAGAATTGCATGGCTTCATCCGAGAATAAATGGTAGGAATAGAAAAAAGGTTTGTCATGTTGTGCATGTACATTAAGTCTGAAATCTTGAAACTTGAATCATTTTGAAAGCAAAAGAAATGTTTAATGCTTCATGTATCTGTCTTTTATAATATGTAGAAAATAGATATACACTTTACAACTTCTGTAGATTTTATTTTGTGCGTACTTTACGCATATTTAAAAGGATGACGACAGGCTGCTGCTTTACTACTCTACGTCACATGACAGTGCCGGTGAAAGGTACACCCTGGAGGCAGGAAGGGAAACAGCACTATGGGATGCAGTGTTTCGTGGATTGTGTGTGGGATGAAATGTTAAATTCATGACGGAAGAATGCACAATCACACATTTGAAAGCCAAAATAAAATACAACACAACACACATTCCAATCTGTATATACGCTTGTTTGAAAGATGCATTATGAGAAGCGCTTTCATTTATAGTAGCAAGTTGCTACTAGCAACTCAAGTTTGTATGTTGGATATTTCAGAATTGAAGTAGGATTAATGGGTTCATAGGTCCCTTTATTTGCCAAAGTTTTATGATTGTTTGAGGTTAACATATATAGAATGGTTATCTCGATCATGTAACCTTTATTCATTTTTAACATCATTCATAAAAGTTTTCTAAATCTCATAATGTTTGTTATGCATAATATTTTACTGATGGAAAATATGTAAGCATTTGATTTGATGGGACATACTGCAGCTTATTTTTGTTTAGCTTGCAAAAAGTAACATGTATCACAACTCAACAGTTTTGTGAATATTTATTACACAGATGTAAATCCAATTTGGATATGCGCATCTTTGTTTAATCTTTGATCCTTTGCATGATCGCATTGTTTGTGTTTTCCCTGGACTTTTTATAGCATACTAGACTAGCAGTAATTTGCCTCGGAACCCGGAATGGAAGATAAATTACGAAAACTCAATGCTAGCTTTTTATGATCTCATAATTTTGATACTGTCGGATAGTACACTATACACAGAGTCAACATTTGCCAATTTTTGGGAATGAACGTTGTAAAATCGAAAACATTGTCCAACAGTAGCTATTGATATTGATATATACGAAAATATAGTTGCTTCATTTTAACTTTCCTTTTCCCTCTCAAACGATAAAAGTGCCTCTAAGAATGGAAGGCAACCAAACATTTAGGTATCGATTGTAAATAGGTAAGTTGTCGTTTTTTATTGAACCTCAGCCAAAAGATTCATTTGTGTTAACATCCAGCCACTTCTTTCATTGAATTTCAATTAAAAACCAATTCCAGTCCAAAATAACCCGAGCCAAGAATTCTCCTCTCATTTCGCCATCATTGATTTCTCACTTCACTCAACTCTAGAAGATGGAGCACTCAACCCTTTTCAGTTTTTTAAATTTAAATACATGTGTAGCCATTGAATGAAAACAAAATCCTACTCCATGCCCATATTCGGTAAGTATACGCACAGTACACATAATTATATATTATATGCCTAGAGAGATTACACGTTCACATTTGTTAGCAGCAAGTTTCATTTATGAAACAACATAGCTCAACACAACAATGTACAGAGTTTTCGGATAAAAAGTGGCATTGCCTGTAAGAAGTGTGGATTTCCAGCAAAACAAGAGGAGCAACCCTATTTCTTGTAGAACAACTTCTTGCTTACTCCCACACTTTAGCATTGCATAGCTCCAGACTCTTTTCACAATCACAACCCGCTAGACAGATGAAGAGAAGGTAGTATGGTGCACAGACTAGCTTTGAAATATACAGGACCGAAACTAAAAGTCCTTGTTCGCTGTGTGGTACTCACGGTGCATATCGTTGCGTGGCTTACTGCTGCCTTTTTTCTTACTGGATCCACTTTGCAACGTTCCTGTCGAAGGGAAACTCTGCCAGTCTCGCACAGAGAGCCGGTTAGTAAACACTAGCGTCCAGGACGATCGTAGCAGCAGCAACAGCAGCGGTCGCCGTTGTTGTGTCATTTACTACCATCATCTTTACCACCAACTCTCACACCGGAACGGTCATTGTATTTATAAAATTACATACTACAACCAAAAACAGTTTTACTCACGCAAAGTCGAAAAAAATTACGAAAAGAGCAAGTACACATATAACACCTAGCACCAGCAGCAGTAGTAGTCATCAACCTTGTAATATTCATTCAATTCTCCCCTTTGCTTATCGTGGGCCACCCCCTCTTTAGACATGTGGGTAGCTAATTTTGTTTAGAGGAAAAAGCTAAACGCTTGCAAACGGCAATCTCGTCGTAATCACTTGGACATTTTTCTCTCCAGTTTATTTTTGGCTTGCATGCAGTAACAACAACCGCACAACATGGTTTTTCTCGGGCTGTGCTCACTTGTGTATTGCACTGAACGGTAAACAACTACAAAAACAGTTTTACGCAGCAAAAAATACAAATAAAAAGGGAGAAAATTGAATTGCCAATATTCTTTTTCACCGCTGCCATCATCATCATTGTCGTCACTTATGGAAAATCACTTTCCTCCCAATAACGCAAAATGCTTCCGTTTTGTGGACACATCAGCAGGGGAACGATGTAAATGTTGAAAGAAGGAGGTTAGCAAAGTATGGCAATTGTGCATTAAAGCCAGTTTAGGTACCAGCGTGTGTGAAGTGTGACTACTTTTGTTCAACAAACTCGATGATGACAATATTAAAAGTGTCATGTGCAAATTTGCCATTACAATTTACTTGACCAACAATAAGCAAAGAAAAGGGGGAGCGAGTAGAGTACTTTCCATTTCAAAATGCAAAACATACAGAGACATGAAAGCTGTGTATTGCTAATTTGTCGTCTAGAAAATAAGGAATTTCCAATATGTTCCACTTAACGCAACATATAATTAACCTCATTTTCCCCATCTCATCTTATGGTTACTGTTATTACTTTTTTCTGGCGAATGGAGCATTCCAACAATGTTGAAAAGTAGAAGTGGATTGGTAAAACTGGAGTTAGCCGTGATGCAATCAGCAATGCCACAACTTCACAGCTCTTCTTTTTCAACTATCTACGCTTTTGGTCAACCATTGTAATGTCGATACCAGTGCTAACATTTTCCCCGTTTTAGAAGCATATCTTTTTACTATATCGGTACTTGTACGGAAATGATGTGCTCTTTATATTGACTGTGTAATATTGTGAAGCCATATGCGAGGGTATACGATAAAAAGTGGAAGATGTGCTCTATGCACATATTGCCCCAGCCAAGACTCTATCAAAAGAATCCCTCTGTACTACTTACAGCAGAAAGACATTGATATTCCGGTTGAATTGCTCATATAATCTGAAGTACAATAGACTCATTTTGTATTTTTACGTGTATCATCGTCATCATCACCAGTGTTGAACAAATTGCGAATCGAGGAGGAAACAAGAACTGGAGTGCAGCGTAACCCTTTTTTATCGCGTGCCAATAATACGTACAATACAGCGTTATATACACCTATAAAGCCACACCACATGTAATCTCAAGAAGTCACCTCTTCTCCTCAATGGAACTTGCTCACCCCAAGTGACCATCATCTCGCGTTTATGAAGCAACGATAACAATTTTACAACCGACACTCCTCCCGTATAATAGACCAGTCCGTTTTAAAAAATGGGCAGCTTCAATTTTTACACATGGGTAACGAGACACTGGCATGCAATTCTATCCCGTTCATCACAAAGAGAACGACCTAACGTACTGACATCAGCGGCATCATTATTATTATCTTGAACAATACAACACGCCATTTTCTCGAGCACATCGTTGTCACTGCAGTGAAGTAGAAGGGAAAAAAGAAGAAAATCTTCTTCGTTTGTCGTCGCCGTCTCATTGTCGTTACAGTTTGTCTTGTCAACATTATACGATCATGGTTTCTTCAAGATGTAACAAAAACTCTGCGGTTTTCTTTGCACACAAAAGATCTGATCTAGTTCCCCAATTTCCTCAATTCCAAACTTTTTCCTTTCTTGTATACATATATCAATTGGAGTTACTGACACGTTAAACCCACCACCAATAGCTTCGCATAGCAGAAAAACCAACATAGAAGGACATCCAGAGATTTTCTTCAACTTTTAAACTTTTCCTCGTCCTTAAGGAAAATACAAGCATAGAAGACAACTCTTGGCCAAAACCGAAACCACAAACCGAGGATCATCCCCGTTCCACAATATATTTGTATCTGTCTCGGAAATAATAGAGCTTCCTCCATCCTTTCACTTTTTTTCTGGATAAGAGTTCTCCGCAAGCACATCTTTAGTATCATCAAAATCACATGCACCAAGAAAACTGACAAGAGAGAGGATATTTTTGTTTGTTGTTGTGCTCCAAGATTGTACGACATGCATCAGAGTTACTGCAGATTGCTTCCCTAGTCGCCTGCCTCTCCTTATACCTTCAGTAAGAGGAAACAAGTTTTCTCAGAGGACATGGCCGTCTGAATCTGTTGTGTGGACAATTTGACTTGAGTTGGGACAGTATAAAAAAACATGCCATTTCTCTTGAACCCAGTCGAAGTTACTGTAGCATTACATATTACCTAATATCCTTTGGAAATGCGAATGAAAATACTGATGTTGCTGTAGCGTGCACAATTTCTATCATTTGATTGTGATCTATATCTGCTACAGTTATTCACGTTCCCTTTCAATCCCTATTTATTCCAGAAAGACCTCCTTTGTCGCAATTTTTCCCCTCTCTCTAGATATTGAGACTGGCACTACCTCATCATCTCGATCCAACGATTGTACACAAAAGTTACGTACTTATATGTACGTAAGGTAAATTGAAGTTAGATTTTTGCGGTTTTGTTGTGCAAGTGTTTGCACCTCTCGGCTTCTCCTCCCACAAATGATACGTACACACAAGAACTGACTGAGTGGAGAGATGACAAAAGAAAGTGTTATATTATCTAGAAGTATCAGCCAGCGACGGTGCATGATATCAATTTTGATTGTGACTCTTCTGTTCTTTTTCTCCATGAGACCATCTTTCCGTGTCTGTCTCTTTGCTCCGCATGAAAGCGGGTTTTTGCCCTGGGGTTTAGGCCAAGTAAATATTACATTTGAAAGTTATCAAAAGGAACATGAATAGCACTTTCTCTCGTGCAGGATCCCTGTTACGAAAACGACACAGTTATTCTCTGAACGCGATATCTGCCACACAACCACAAGAGAAACACCACACACAGAAGTAAATAACTACGACAAACCGCACAAAAAAACTGTGAAAAATAGAGATTGCCTGATTTGACTGGGATACGAGCATTACATGTTTTCTACACCATCATCACCACCAAGAACGCTGGTTACTGAAATACAAGTTATCTTTGTTTGGTTGTTCGAGATATGATGATGACTGTGGTGGTTGAACGCAGTACTGCATCAGCGCTACCGACAAGGACGATGAACTTTCTCCTCTCTCCCCATTTGTCCTTCTCCTGAATTTAGGAGCGTCAAGAGAAAAACCCCAAACAATATATTGCTACATGATAACATGTCTCTTGGTTTACTTGTGCGTAATTCGTATAGCTTGAAATTCTACAACAAACTCTGCATCACAAATAGCTCACAGCTCTGTAAAAAAAGTTAAACCCATCACTTAAGCCTATATAAATTATAAATAAAGGGTTGCAACTCATTGTGACATTTGCACTCGTTTTTCTTTCCATTCTGTTGGGATATTCAAGTAGAAATCCGATAATATAAATTACATGAGCTATATGGAAAAGAGTAAGAAAACTATGTTGTTGAGTCGATTCATATGAGCAGTGGGTGAAATGAGATTTGGATCCAGAGTCGGCGTCATTTAATATTGGCATTATTACATTCTCCTTCCCCATTTTGCTTCCCATGACTATTGATTGTGACATCAACGAATGTGTAATGTCAATGCCAGACAAGCACTGCAAATTTCAACATGAGTGTCAACTTGTTTGTTATTCTAAATGAAATCGCTCCAACTCATGAGACTCGATGAATACATGAACAAACTTTTTTAGTTTTGATATAAAGTACATGACTTTTGATCACTGTGTTCCACTTTTTATTCCATTTTCTCTATTGCGTATTTTTCTTCTCCCAAGTTTCCCCTTCTACTACTGTCATTTCAAGTTTGAGCACGTTGACAATTCGCAAATTGAATGGAGTAGTGAAAGGGAGAAAGTTAAAGATAATATGAATGTATATGAATTTCTAAGTAGTTTTTCGTTACCGATTATTGCCATCACTCAATTTTAAAAAAAACTACGATACTTTCTCTAATGTATTGTGAGTAAAGTTTGTTAGGAGAAAGTAGCATCAACTTAAAAATGGAAGAGTAAGAGTTTAAGGAGAAAGTTGAGAGTAAATTTATAGTAAACAAAATAAATTATGAAGAAAAAAGAGAATTACGACGGAATGTTTGACATTTTTTCTAAATAAGTACTCCCGACTAATAGTTTACGTGTTGTAATTCTTCAGGAATAACATACAGCACATCTACACAGTTTTATGTCATTAGTTTAACTAAATCCAAGAATTTCATGTCTGTAACCTTTTCACCACCTGAGTAGCAGCTACGACTTGTCTGCTGTATATTTGTTTCATTACATCAATCCATGACTGCTTTCATGATGATGTGGCAAACGATTTTCTGTGTTTGCATCCTGATCCTGCACGGATTTGGATCCGTCCTCATACCGTCTCCAGCCCCCGTCCGAAGCGATAATTTAGGTAAGATGACGTCTTCTCTTTTTACAAATCTATACATCTCTTTTCAGCATCAGATGCCAATAAAATCGTACATAACGTAACATGTTTGTGAAAAAATGGCATTCATGATGTAACACAATTTTCGGAAAGATAATATCATCCCAGTTTTATTCATGCGCGTTTAGAAAGATGTACATGGTTGCTTTTTACAAGTTCGCAAAGTAGATAAAATATAGCATACATTCCATTAAAATGAAACATGCAAAATATATGCGGAATAAGGGTCGAAGAATCAAAATGAAAGGAGCGAGATAATTTACCATAGTCGTATTTTTGGCGATGGCTTTCCTTGTATGAATGTAGAAGTAATTTACGTGCCAATTTTTTCCTTCCCATGTACGTATTTCACATTGTCAATGTGCAGTTTTCGTACACTTCACTGAATATCAATAAAAATCGATGGGTTTAAAGTCAAGTCAGCTGGAGCAGACAAGACAAAGACATTGGTTTAAAGTTTATTCTCATATAATATGCCTTCTACAACGAAATCTCAAAGTTATGTAATAGACGCAATTTTCCAAATTATGAAGGTATAACATTTTTTAGGGAAAATATAGAAGAGAAAGCTAGATGATGCATTTCCTTTAAAATGCACTCGGCATGTATACTTAGTAATATATTTGTCTGCTATACTTCCGCAGACGGTTCATATTATCGACTTGTACAGGCACTCCATAAAAATGATCTATACTCCTGGATACTTCCAGTGAAAGTACAAAAATGTAAAAAAAGGAAAAATAGAGCGAATTTATACTGTATTCAATATTTCTTTCCTCATTACTACCAGCAGTGCCATGAGTTTTATTTTGTGACTTTTTATTAGCAAAATGGAAGCGTATAAATTACCACATGTAATGGAAAGAAACACCAAAAAGGGATAAAAAAAGGTCTTTCTACTAGTGTGCGTTTGGAGCGTAAGCCTTCGATTTGAGGTTTTCAGCTTATTTGTATGTTTGCTATTTTCTTTCACATCATACACGCATCTCATCTCGTTCAGAGTTGTTGACTTTCTATTTTTACAGTGACAAAAGAAAAGAAAGAAAGAAGAGGCAATACAGAAGGGAAAAAGGGAAAGAGTGGTATAATATTTCGAGGCTCCGGAAAGAAACACAAGAGCATCTCTACATTTTAAGACCCGACCACTGAAACGGAATGTATTGAATATGTACATAAATTTGCAGTTGGTTTGCTTTCTTTAGTGAGGAGGAATGAAAGAGCATGAGATGGTTTCAATGTGACTTTTTTGAAAAATGCTTTATAGGTAGTCCCATTACCGAGTTGGAGTGAGGGCTGTTGTTATGCTTTTGAGGTATCGCATATTTACTTTTTGTTAAAAGAATCACTGGATTTTGAATGCGATGCCAATATACTGTAAACAAATATTTTGTTCTTATCAAATACGCATATGAAGTACCACAAGGTTGTGCGTGTTGAAAACTCTTGTAACTTTCCTGAAATCAAAATTCTACTTTGATATGCTCCAGTGATCATTATGAATAAAAACCTAGCAGAAGTCTATATACGCATTTAGAACTTTATTGTCCCAAGTGTCTTTTATTTCATAAACATTTACTTTAAAACCTAAACTGACTCTGATCTGATGATGGCAAAGAGATTTATGTTTTTATTTTTCATTATTAAAAGTAAAACATTATAACTTAACATATTAATCTATTTTTGTACTCAAATAATCAAAGCAATGTTTCAATAAATTTATAAGTATATGGCTAGGTGTTTACATTCCTGGAAAAAACTGACTGTATTAATACTCAACATATTGGCAAGGGCTAAAGAAGTAAGAAGATTACATTGGATACCAAAGTTAGCCCTCGAGCAACGCAAGCGAGTGCTACGTCTACTGTTGGTATTTTTTCCTTCAAAATACGTACGTCTAGGCGTGTTTGAATTAAATGTTTTGTGATTTTGACATTTTTCTGTATAAATTCAACTACCATGTAGAGAACAACCGAAAATAAGTTACTGCGAACTGAGAGTGATTCGATGTGTGCAATCAATTTGCTCCGGAAAATCTGAATGGAAAGGAATAATATGTATACGATTTATTCCAACTCTTTCCGGGAAATGAAAACTAATCTCCGACTTCACCTTTCGTTTCTCACTCCATTGAAAGCAAACGGTGAAATGATACGAATTCCTATGTAAGCAGGATACATCTTTGTCCAAGAACCTTGGATAAACGAACAAGTTAATAGTAAATCTTAGCTAGGTACTAAAATATTACTTAGAATTCATATCATGAATAAATTAGGAGAAAAAAAACATTTTTGAGAAATAAAAACTCATGAAGGTGTTTCTTCGGAAAACAATAATAATTGTGTTTAACTTTCTCTGTGGATCTTTTCACGGGAAATGATATATCAAAGATTGTAAAGAAGAGATGGTGACATTGTTCGTCTTCCTTGAATTTTCTTTCAAGACTCTTTCATTGCAGGCAGGAATTCTAAACTTTATGAAAAGAGACAAAGAATGCAAGCTTGATCCTTGAATTTTGCAAAATTTCGCTACAGTTCCGAAAGAAGCTTCTTTGGGAAAGCGAAAATAGTGTAGATAGAAAATGTTCTTAGTCCTTACACACATGGCTTCCTTTTCTCCAAAACTCCTTTATACAATAGGAAGAAAGTCTTTTAAAAAGTTGCACATATAAAATTCTTAAGGGACGCTATTAAAGTAATAAGCAAGCGTACATTTGTATAATGTGCAATTTTGCAAAGTGAAAAAGATGCTTTTCTGCTAGATATTTGGGTTTCCGGATTTTGTCACTCTTCCACCTATTGTATTCAGATTCTAATCCCATATGCGTCACACTGCTTGTCGTTATGTACATATATAATACCTTCATGTCCTTTGGGAAGTCAAAATATTATGCATAATAAAAAGTCAGAAAACCGAGTTTTATGTTTCTTATCTATACTTGCTCCACCATGATACATAACTTAACATACAGTATCCGTATATATGATGATATATGAGAATTACTCCTTTTTTGGTTTGATATTTGGATGAAAAAAGGTTGTTACGTTGTAGTCGAATGCGTTCTACACTTCAAGATAAAGGATCTACAAAAATCCCTTCCTAACAGTTTGACTTGATTTGTAGATGAATATCTCACAACTTTGTTCTCCAACACTCTTGCCATATGTTACTTTTTTCCTCTTAGAATCCGACAAAATGCAAAAGATCGCACATTTTTCTTGTTTTCTTTTTTGACACCTGAAAAAGTAGAATGCATATAGAGTTGCGAAATTTTGTAAAATTTATTTCCCTTTGCGTCTACATACATTTTTGATCTATGCACTGTGCTACTCTGTTTGCTTGTATTATTGCGTTTTTTTACATTTCGTGGCAATTATATCAAAACATAGTACATGTTTTTTCCAACCGCACATTGCCTACATACTTATTTGTATTCCATGTTCACAATTTTTTTCTGATAGAAATAGATTGTTTAAGAGGAGACCTGACTACTCTTTAATATGATACACGTGTACTTTTTGCAAATGCATTTTGCATGCAAAGGAAAAACGCAAGTACAGTAGTTCCTGTGGTGTTTTAGCATTGTAGCGCCAGCGGAAAAAATTTGAAGAAAAAAAGTATGGTTGATGTTCCTTTGCTGACTTTTGGTTGTCCAAATATGTCTTGTTCTGTGAAAATTCCTCTATTTCTTGTGGAAAAGAGGCTGAGAGAAAACACCGGTCTTGTGGGGCCGACTACTACTTATACATGTAAAGTAAATGTGAAGGGTCCTTTGCGCCTTAATATCTGGCATATATCACCATTCCAGTTGTCTCGTGAGAAAGTAGGCACAATGCGGATATATCGTGCTAGAAAGTCGCAGTTTTTGGCGAAGAAAATTATATATGGGATTCTTGTGGCGTTATAGTATGGTGGTGTGGTCGAGGTTTTATGCAAAATAGTGAGAGAGAAAGCTTGCATGGTTAAAGAAACGTTAGTTGCATGAACCATGACCCTATAACAAAGTATATATTACGCTAGCATATTACCTAAACTTGATTCAATCTAATGCATGCTTGTACATATTTCAGGTTTGAGAACTGCTTTGTAGTAATGTGGCATTCAGTCTTATTAGGTTTGCCCCTTTTGACACTGATGGTCTCACTTAATTCATTCAGTCCCCATAAAGCACTGACTGCTTTCTTTCTTCTCGTGTATGGTTTATCAGGCACGGTAACATTCGGTTAGTGCTGTTACTAATACTTATTTTATGTATTTCATACGCTTAAATAATATTACATTCCACCATGAATTAGGCATTGTAAGAGCTCCTTAGAGATATATACATGAACTTTGCGTACAGCTAACGGCAACACTCTAACCACCACCCACGTTGCAACTTGTTCTTATCAAGATATAAGAATAGACTAGTATGAAACCATTTAGCCTCATATTTTTAACGATATGTTATATCCAAGATGCATCGTGTGTGCTGTGAAATTTCGTGAATGCTGTTAGAATGCGTGACACAATAAAGAACCTCGTTTGGAAAGAAAGTGAAAGGCAGAAGGTGTGGGAGTGAATCTGCATGTTGTCTCAAAAAGTACAAGACTCACGACTTGTGAAGTTTCTACTTTCGGTTTCACAATCATGGCTGTACATATTTAGAAGCTATAAGGGTCACTTTGTTCTACTTCTATTGCGTAAATGTACTGGGAACGATATAACTGATCTTCTTTGAAATCTGTTGAGGATACATTGGGTCAAGGCCCGGAGTTGTATTGATTTTTGGTTAAAACTGATAACATGCAGTGAATGATAAGAGGAGTCAATATTGCTGCTTTCACACTTGCACTTTACGTGAAAGTACCATGATAAAACCTTTTGTGGTGTACTATCTAGAAGTACTTTCAATAATAGCAAGTACAATAGTCGGTAGAATTGTTTTTACTGAAAACACAATAAGAGGCAGGGCAAAGATCCATTCAGGTTACACAAACCCTCAAGTCCGTAACATTCAACGATTGGAGTAGCAATATTATTGCAGAAAAGATACTATAATTACTTGAAAGTATATTTCTCGTTGGCTATTCGGATTTTTGCTGTGAATTCAAAGATTGTCATGCCTCTTGCATTTCCCTGCTACCTCCATATTTCGCCTTTCGTGATTTATTGCATGACATTATATTGCAGTAGTATTTTAAAGCAAAGTTTAACTACCATGGCATATGTAAGAAGCTTAGGCTTAACGAATGTATTCTGTATATACACATATGATCACTACATCTCCCAGCTTCTTTCTCCTTTGCTTTCACTCGCCATTTTCTTAGCATGCCCCTTTCTTCTCCCTTCATCTATCCTTTGTTTTCACGTCCGTCCTGGGCTTGTGTGCTTTGGTGTGGTCCTGACTGCAAAATTGAAATGCTTTAGTGTGCTGCTGTGTTCCGAGAATGTGTCGTCTTCTCTTCTCTTCTTAGAGCTATACCTACTTATGAACTTGCATTGCATACTGTCAAGAATTTTTTAAGACTACATTTTACCACCCTCACCGCCACTGCTACCACTTCAGTTTCACTCATTGTCGTCTTTTTCGCTTGCAAGCCTCTTCCTATCCTTCTTCTACTCCTTGTGATTGATAAATCACTTTCAGTTAGTGGAGTCGTTTCATATAACGATACAGCAGACAGCACAAAACTCAAGAAGAGTACTGGTGATGTTTCAACTCAGAAGTTGGTCTTTCATACAGTCAGCCGTTTCATAGTCGCCGAAGCTCCTATACTTTTTTGGCGTAATTCTTGATTTCCTCCGTAGGGACTCTGATTTTCTGTAGAAAATCTCACTAGGGCACACATTTTAGCTGTTAGTGCTCGTAAGAAAAGTTCAAGAGATTATATATTATCTACCTATATAACGTATGGGTTGCTGTTGTACACTATCTTATATTTTGTTACCCTACTTAATTTGATGCCTCTTTTCATCCATTATAATGTAAGCTTATATCACAGGGCGTTTTGCTACAATTCCTATGTCTAAATGCATCTCATCTGCGTAATATACCTAAAAGATGAAAAAGTTGATGCACATACTTAATCCCTTGAAAAGGGTAATGATGACGAGATTTTCTTCTTATAACCTCAAGAACACAAAATCTCAATGTTTTATGATGATGACGAACTGAATTCTAGCTTTGAATGCATCCTATGGATTTCTCTCTAGTCACATTTACTATGCACACATAAACTTGTGGATATACGAATTGTGTTTGTTGTTGATGTGCATAAAATTCATGGCATGGTAAAGTTATTTAAGGACCGATGGAGCTTACACAAACTTAATTCACTCCTTTCTCATTCTCATTCCCCCTAATATGCTCGGTTCGGATTTGTGGGGGAAACTTTGAGGGCGAGGGAGTAGAAGATGAGTGCGATGTAGGTTATATAAATACCTATTATCTTTTTTAGATCCGCATTTTATCACTACGCTGCTTAGACATATGCACAAATAAATTACTCTTGTTTCTTATTAAAAGTAAGATTCAAAGCTGTAGAGACTCACATATTCTGTATTATAGTTCTTCTTGTATAAGTGAAAGTAAAATGTTGCTTCCGAAGATTGGGAAAATTAGTGAGACGGAAGATGTGAATGGCTGTTTTGCTAAACTGGCTTTTTTGTACACTCCCTTACCTCATTCCTCTTGATAATGGGAACACCATGAATAAATTTGTGGTTTCCTAATCATTCTTGTTCTTGTGAAAAGTGCTTTCGTGGTTGGATGAGTTTCTCGTGAGTTGGGTTGATCCTCTGGCCTTGCCTTTTGGCGACACAACTAAAACTTTGATAAAGTTGTCACTTCATTACTTAATGCTCACTTGGATTTTCATCATTGTCATCATCCCAAATAGCAAAAACACGGAGGTAGGCTCATAATACATAATATGCCATTCCCCATTCCATCATGCTCTTGTGGTTAAATTATGTCTTTACAGAATCAAACGTTTCCTCTTCATTTCCGCTTGTTTATGCTGAATAAAGAGACATTTTTGTTATGACACGCTGTTCATCTAAGCTTCATAAATAACAAAAGAACGGAAGCACAGTGGTCTACCTTTCTCCAGCATTATAGAAGGTCAACTTTTAAGGCGAGAATGGCTTATGAGACAAAATGATTGAAGCGTTTGTATGAAGGATGGTCTCTTCTAATTTATGTGGATACTACAAGTTTTGTGTTATTTTCTAACCCCTTCACAAAACCGAAAGAAAGTAGCAGGATTCGAGGAAAAGTAGATAGTCTAATGCTAATGATGGTAATAATTTAAAGTAGATGTAAAACAAGGACGTGTAATTTGATAGGTATGACGAGATACAGCTAACAGCAACTCCATAAACGACGAGTTGTAATATTAATAGATGTAGTGGCAGGTAACCACATTTGAAACATCCTCTACAAAAACGTAATGGCAACGGGCTCATAACTTACCAGAGAGAATGCTGAATTGAGGCTAGTGTGTCACGAGGTGTTCAGTTTCAGTCGACTTTTGTTATGTACCCTTTGCGTGATATACCTACCACAGTTTTGTGTTGTAAAGCTCATCAGTATAATTACTATGATTTACGTTGTAGAAACCATTGCTACTTTTTTTTTTAATGTTAGTGTTATATTGTTAGCATATCCTTCCACACCAGATTCCTAAGTGTATTGAGTTTTAAAAATGTATACTAATTTTTGCAACGGAAGCTAGCAGCTTTCAAGGACGCTTCTATGATGAGAGGGATGAATGATGTTGCAGAATTTGTAGTTACACATAGTTTTTTGCACAAAATGTTTTTAAAAAATCAGTACTTAAAATATCTTTAGTCTTAGAATTTCCCAAAACATACCTGTTTTTTTGTAACACACCTTTTATTATAGAAAGTGGTTTTTACTTGTATCCAGTTGTAAGAGGAAAAAAGTTAAATGATCGATCAAAACATTATTTCTGGAGTATTTCACCGTTTCATTACTTTTAATAGATTCTAAACCCGTAGACTGAAGCAAGCGGATGTATAGGTATTATTACTTTAAGCCTTGAATTAAAGCGGAGTGTAACAGTCTACTTGGGTATATAAATAGCACACTGCTTTGTAGAAATGTGCGTGCTCAAAGCACTTATATGGCTGTATATTTTAAGCATTACAAACAACAACATGGATAATACGCGGAATAATTTTGGATGAGATGGGTGGTATTTTGTGGGAATTAATGAACTTGCATGAAAAATTAGTTGGAGTCTCCTGGTAGCTCCCACTTCCATTTGTTTTTATGTCAGCCTGCCAACTGAAAGTGAGCTTTAAGCACCAGAAGAGCATAAACAACAAAAAAAGGAAGACGCATAAACGGGCAGCAGAAAAGCGTATAAGCAGAAGACACAGACACATGCCAAAGGGATCCAACCAAGTATAACCAAAAAAGAGAGTATTCTCTGTAAACCTAACCAGATAGATAGTTAAAGAGAACTCACACAGACTTTGTAAACCCCAAAGTAAAACCAACATACGTAATCACTTCTACTCCTTCTACTAGTGTACTTACATCATACAATACAATACCATGAAAGGCATGCAATGTTGTTAGAGGTGAAATAGTAGCGGAGAAGATGAGTGCAGTGCTTTTACTGAGAATAGTTGATGATCATTGTGATTCGTGTTGTTGAAAAGTCTCCCTGTTTATTTGTTCAACCAGGCATGAAAAGCAGAAGTGTTTCCAAAATCATGTGCTCCTCAATGTTGCTCTTGTTTTCACATGTATTTAGTTCATGTTCTGTGTTAACTGAAGACGTAGTTTGTTACTATTACTCGTAACCCTTGCACGTTACGTTATGATGTCTCAAATTAAGTCTGTCTACCCGGATTTTCCTACACATGCAATTAGCATGAATGAATGCAAATGCACATTGTGTAATGTATGCAATACTACAACTGACTCCTTGTGTATCAAGCAACAATCAAATTATCAACAAAAATATTAAATAATATTCATAATTGTTACCCTTAAATCAAGCCAGTACTATTTTGTTCAAGCGAAACTTCATGTCCAACAGTATGGTGGTAAAATATAGCTCACTGTGCATTGTAATTTACACGCAAGTTGTATGCGCAACTCGTTTAAAATAATAGTGAGTGTTGTACAATAATAATCATATTCATAATAATAATAATCATTCCAAGGTGCTGGTGGCAATTCTTTAGTTGACTGGGCTTTACACACCGCTGATGTACGATTGAATGAGCAGTTTATTTTTTATTTTTCTTGCATGTACTGGAGTTAAAGTTGTTTTGGTTTGCACTTGCGTTTAAGTAAAAATGTTCCTGCCTACTATATAACGTCTAATTATAAGGTTTTTGTTTCATTCTGATCTATTCAGTAAACATGTACCTAAACTAAACATTTTTTAACCAATTGGTAACACGCGGAAATCGATTTGAGAAAATATTGACTATATAGTAGTCAGTGTTTTCAACAAATGTGTTTGCAGATATGTAATATGCAAACTCGTATGACTCTGTGCAGATTGGTAGAGGAAATTTACTTCTTGCAGGAGAAAGAAACCTTATTCAAAGGAAGCATGTACAAGGATCCTATTCAAACCTTTCAATACATATTTCGGAATATGTACCTTTTACAATTTCTCATGATACCTGCAAAAATAATTCAGAGTGGAGTAGTCACGTTAATGATTCACCAAATGTAACAAGTACAGTAACAGCACTCCCATGAGAAATTCTTGTGCTGCATTTCTACTGACTTTCATACACCCAGCTCATTAACCACCTTTTCATTTTTTGGTTGTTATATACTAGAAGAGAAAGAGGGAGTGAAGGATGTGAGCATTGAAGTGCTGGCTTAATGAGCAATGCAATTTTAATTCAAGACAACAAACTCCACGTAACCCACATTATACATATAATATGATAGATAAACATCCGCCAGTGAAAGTGTGGACTGGAGGCACACCAAGCCAGTTTAAAAAATTCAGGTCTCCACGTAATGAAATCACAGCAGCAGTTCATGTTTTCTTTTAGTCTTCATCTCTTGTGACGCGATATGAACCAAAGTTAATGCTCATTTACAAAGTGAAGATACATCACGCAAAACAAAAGGTTGAGCCAAGCATTAATGTTTTCTCCTCTTAATAAAAACATACCACTTATTTTGTAAAGATATCCTATTCATATATACCCTTCTATAAGCACCAACACCATCCACCTCGAAAAATTTCTTGGAAGACACTTAAAAACAAAGGATGTGCCTCGACAGGTGCATCTCCAGGGGTCCATAAGAAAAAAAACATGAGAACATTGACGATGATGAAAATATAAGATCAAACATTTTAACATCACCAGATTCCTTTCTTCCGTCCTTTCAAAACCAAGAATGTATATGTGTACACATTAATTATGTACATACCTACATAGAACCTACACATCAGAAATGATCCTCATCATGATCGCATTCTTCTTCACACGTATATAAAAATAACGAAGAATGATGGCCAAAGGGCTTTATATTAAATAATTTGTCTTGAAAGATTCTTTCCTGGAAAAGCTCACAGAACTTGGTTGGCTTTCCTGGTTGTATATAATATTATTAAGACGCTCTTCCTGCAATAATTAATAGTTGAATTGAACAAGAGACCCCATACTTGTGAATGAATATAGCACAAGCAAGGCACAGGGATGAGAGTTTCTCCACTCCACACGTCAAGGAGTGTTTCCTTCTCCTCTCATGATTGTTATTACACTATACACAACGACATAGCAGCACTATATGAAAGCGGACGACCAGAAAAGAATGAAAAAGGCGCCTGTGTCTACTTTCATACATTTCTTCACGCTTATTGCTCATTCACTTTTTAAGTGAGTGTGTGTGTGTTTCTTCCTTCCTTCCAGTTTTTCCATTTTCTCATTTAGTTCGCCTACAAGTCTGGAGAAGGGTGCTCCTTCTTAAAAGAAAAGTCTTGTGTGTATAGAAAGCAACGAAATAAATGAAAGGAATAAACTTGGTTGTTGTTGGTGGGGAAGGAGAGGAACAATTTTTAAGCACTTTCTCTTCCGCCTCTGTTTTTCTTCTTGTTCTTCCCCTTTCCCTACGTTTCCCTTCTTGTTACGTCTTTGATATTAAGGTATGATAGGTAATATACGTTAATAATGCAATATAATCTTAATTGCTTCCTTCTTTCACAAACAACGAGCAACGAGAGAGCGTGAACATATACACGAGCATACACACATCAAGACTTAATGATGATGACGACGGAGCGGGATGTGTTGAAAACGACTGTAGAATGCTTCATAATAATCATAATTATCATCATTATGACTGCGATTATGCTACTACTGAAAGGAAAAAGAATAATTTTGTAAGCATTTATGAATGATCAAAGGATGCCTTGCTGAACATTACCATCATGAGTTTGGAGGTTGAGAATGAACGAGCAAGACTTTCTTATGAAAAATTACAGGACATAAAATATCTTCACTACTTTGAGCATTGGTATCTTTTATTTTTGGTTGGTGGCTGAAAACGAGGAATGCATGAAATATTTGAGTAGAGTCTTTTACGTCCATTTTATGCAAATTATTCTTGCGTTTATGGTTCTATGTTCAACAGCAGAATATGCGTCTCTAAAAGACGTGTCAAAATCTGTCGGCAACTATTCCATTTTTGAGCTCGTGCTCAAAAGAAAGTATTTGAGATTCATTATTTTTCTCTTTTTGCGGCTCTAATCATATATGTCATTATATTTTTTCTCACTTTATTATCAAAATTGATGAACGAGCTTGCTCTATTTTTGGAAGAAATGTTTATGAAAAGTAAGTACATAAGTCGGAGAATTAAACATTTACCATTAGTATTTTAATTAAATTGCAATATATGTTACATTATATGCTCTGAAGTATGCATTTTAAAAAGCACAGAAGAGCGTAGTGATGATAAGAGGATCGATAAAAGTCCGACATTTCATTTAAGTTGTTGCTTCATGTCTGCCCGAGTTTTTCTCTCCAAATTTTGAAGCAACATCTTTAGTGTGGTGATGTCGTTCACATTGGTGTATGATGAATGAGGTAGGTATTTGCAGTAATGCTTTTTTGCTATTTTACGTTTTCATCCTTCATTTCATACATATCGTCTTTAATTACATGAAACTCAAGCTTTGCGTCGCAAGCTCAGAGATAAAACGATAAGAAGCTTATTTTGTAATTGAATTAGCTATTATCTCGGTTGGTGAGGTACCGCAACTCAACTGACTGGAAGTCTCATAAGTACTGAATTGTATCTCGTTTGGATTATGAGAAAAAGAGGATTTCCAAAACTTCCTGATCGATTTACTTTTTGATTAATACGGTTTCGTTTTCTCCTGTACTTTGCAGATGGTAAGGTAAGGTGCGGTTGGGTGGCGTACGTTCACCTCGCAATGATAATGGAAAAGATACACTCGATTTTTTTCTTGCCTCTGTGTGTGGTCGTCGTATTCCAGAGTATCTGTAAACATACAACATATGTACATACAGCAAGTAATGTGAAAGAAAAATAATCATCTGAATCCCATACTTGTGGCGAGAAGAAAGATGATAATACTGATGATGTGATCTTGAGCTGCCCTATTTTGACCTACATTTATACCACACACTCCACTCAAAGTCCTTCCATAAAAATTCTGCCCCTTCGTTTCTCCAAGCCCATTAAAACATTAGTAGAAAGGAAGCTGAAAAGGCAATAAAGATGTTATAGGAGGGAAAATATTGATATAATAGGATTCGATGACAGCCGAGAACAAAGAGAAGAGAAGTATCAGACATGCTTACGCGGATTCATCATATCAAGTTGCAAAAACTCATTGTGTATTTTTGCTCGCAAAAATGTTTCATTGTCTATACGTGTGCCAACCCTGAGAAAAAGCACATACAACACTTTTATCACACGTGAATCAAATCAGAGAAGTAAATTGGAACTGGAAGTTTAGTGGTAGTGGTGAAAATAAAAAGGTAAAAAAGGGAAAGTATAATACATGTACATACATACAAAAGGTAAAACTAGCAAGTGTTTACGCGGATATATGAATGGAGAAAAAAGACAATTTCTGGAAATTATCTTCTTGTTCCAATAAATGAGAAGATATATAATGACAGGGAAAAGATTGGGAAGGCGATTACTGCTACCATTATATTTATACGTTTTACTCATCTCTCCCTTTCCCCTCTCTCTCTTTTCCCACACTCCTTCTACATTTCTCCAGATCTGTGGAATGGCAAAGATCTACTTTTATATGCATAGAGACACAAGTTTATATAGCATTCAGAGGTAAGAAGTCAGAGTAATATATATTACGTGATGGCTTACTTTTTTCTCTTGATAGATCTTATGGGAGCAAAAATAAGAAAATGTTTCGGTTGATGTCCTCTCTCCTTCTTTCACTCCTCTGCTTATGTAAGTTGGTATAATAATATTGACTGCAATAATAATCTCTCCAGGAGTACTTAAGTAAAATAGTAAGTAGCTGTAACATCAACAACATGTACACCTCAAGAAAACACTGCATTTTAGTAATAGTTGTAGTATCTCTGTAAGGTGCACTTTATCATTGAAGCAAAGTGTAGAGAAGACAAGATTTTTTTTCCGTTTCAGGGTGGATTTATTTTTTTCCTTAAGAGTTATATGATGTCACATTTGGGACTTTTGCAAAAAAGATGTAGCGAGACAGAAAGCAAGAGAATGTACATAGAAGTAGAAAAAATATAAGAGAAGATAAGACTAGGACACACATTTAAAGTTATAAACGTGAAAGTGGCAATAGTAAGCGCTATTACCTGCTTGATACGATGATATTACGTGGCCCCAATCGTCTCATCAACAGTAATTTCATTAGATTTGCCAGCAGAACAACTATACACTTCTCCACCATCTCATCTTCCTTGGCTGGCCGTTATGATACCAAGTGGTTCGATATGAAGAGTTTCTTTAAGTGAAGACTCGCGTCCCGTTCTACGGCCGGTTTCTTTTTGCAAAGAGTCTGAAATCCATAAAGCTTCGCTATTGTTAGTTTCACTACTACACTTTTATTGGATGTAAACTTACCTTATTCTTTGACCGTTGTGGCCCTTTATACTTTAGGCTAAATAGAATTGTGATATGATCTATTTTCAACTAGTTTTGCACCATTGAAACCCTTTCATGGGGAATGTATTCTCCACTTGTGTACCAACACAATAAAAAATGTAAAGAAAAGATTCGTGAAAATACGTCGTATTTTCTACTTATTCTTCCTGAGGTAATTCTCCGTCCAGGCATTACTTACTTTTGTTGCTGGAAAGTATAAAAGTGTGAGAAGAAGTGAAGAACAAAAGAAGCCAAATTAAGTTTACAATATTAGCTGAGCCGTAGTAACCTAAATGCAATCTGCTGAGTCTACCATAACTGCGTAGTCTGTTCAAGAAAAAAAATGCAACCCGTTTAATGGAAAAGCTTCAAAAACAAAAAAAAAGATTCTGGAAGAATTTTGCAGGTTTCTAGAAGCATTCTTCGTTTCACAAGATGCTGCAGCTTGTAAAGTACAAACTGTGGGTTTTGGTTGTGAAAAATGAGAACTAACGAAGTATATTGTTTAATATAAAAAAAAGTTTTCCAGAAATATAGTAAACCCAAATACAATTATAGTATTCTTGACTAAAATAAAAGGGAAAAATCAGGCCAACCCATTGCTTTCTTCCCTCTGTACATATTCTCTTATGGAATATTTAATGTCTCCAAAAATATTTTTTGCACAAGAAATTTTTTACTCTGCTCTTTTCATCTTTGTATTTTCTTTAGCTTTGATCGTGCCAAGAAAATGTATGATGTCCAAATAGAAATGGAACCAGTAGTATGTTACCTTCTCAGCTAGTTTGTTTGTGCTCTATCGTCTATGACCCTGCATTAATGGCACCGCCAAAAAAAGATAAAACGACAAGTAGCCAGGGAAAGCATGATATCAAAAGTGTATAGTGAAAGTTTCGCCTTACATTATTATGGGTACCGTCTATTTACCTAAGTACAATATTATGTACATAGATATTATGTATATGCTGCTTATTTTGCCGTTGTAATGTAAAAAAGGAAAAAAAAGAATGGGACGTTTTTAGCACACGAACTGTCCAAAACGGCACGTATAATAAAGTAACCCACTGGCCCTTATATTTACTTGCAGTACTCACACATATCTCCTTTCCTGCACTAACGTCAGCTATTGCTCTTTTTACTCTGTATGTGTTCCCTTTTCGAACTAGTTCAACGATATATATGCATACAGCGTTGCATAAAAGGAATGTCATGTAACAGGAGGAAAGTCTTGTACTCTCGTACAAACCACTTTCATCTTCATCGTTTTTCTCCTTTGTCGATAAAAATTGCAGGGATTGCACCAGCAGCTGTCTCTGTGTTGCGGGAAAAAGAGTTATTGTGCTCAGCGAGATTCAAGAACTACTAGCAGATTTACGAACTCACGTAGACTAGGTTGAAGTGAACCCCATCAAAAGTATATTAAGGTACCTTGTTCACGTGCAAAAACGAGCCACAATTGACGTCCAACATAAAGAGAAAACTTCAATTCTTGGTGCATCAGGAAAATGATGATAGAAAATGGAGATGTGCAAAACTTGGTGAAAGTAGAAAAGGGCCACGAAATTCAGTTTGCTTTCACTTACACTGTATATTGCGTTCAGGTATGTGCAATACACGACCAACTAAAAGCATGCACCTACTGCTAACATACTTTCTACTTTCGACTTGGTTACTTTTATCTCTGGTTTTATTTGTAAAGAGCAAGGTTAATTTCATAAGCACGAAAGGGAACCTCGTTTCATACCAAACATCACTTCTTCAAGACGTCTTATCGTTTTTTATACTGTGTATAACCTACCAGGCAAACTTTTTGAGATGGTTTTTATTCCAATTTGAATTTAAGATCTACCAATCCACCTCTGTGAATAGATGTTATAACTTGCCATGATTTACCTACATGGCCTATGTATATATTTATCGTGAAAATGTTATTGACATTGCTCTGGTTTATGAGGGTATAGGAATGTAACCCTCATCATGAAACTCATGATCAATCTGTGAAGCAAACTTAAATACCTATAAGTGCACAAACATTGTGAGAAAAATACTTTGTATCCTTCCATATTTATCTGCTTTTTCGAAAAGGGCAGTATATGTGCTTGTTGTCGACGTAGACATCAAAACTCTTAACTCACATCTTGTTTAGTTTAATTCGCCATAGAAGGTTTCAGCTCGTGACTTGGAACTTATTTTTGTACAAAGTTTTCTATTTGCGGTTCATGTGTTTGTTTCTTTTGAAAATAATGTTGGTCCTCATGTATAGTTACCACAAGTAGAGAAGCACAATAATGAAGATGATGATGGTCGCGCTATTTACAAAAAACTGTGTTTGTACTGTACTGTAAAAAGAACTGAAGTCTCCTTCTCATATATTTTCTCCGTTATTTTCTCCATTTATTTTATCCAAAGGAAAGAAAGAGACGAAGACAAAAGTTTCACATGATACAATAATTCAGGATTATCTAGCTAGACACACTAGATGAGACTTTTTTGTTCGTCTGTATTGATACATCTGTAAGCGTGTGCATAAGAAAAAATATTTATTTGCATGAACTAAACTCATCAGAATTCGCATATTTAACCATTATTATTTTATTTGTATTTGAAACCGCTTTTAGAAATACATACCTACTTCGATTAAAATTAATAAGTGAACCGAAACTGGATTCTCTCAAGTGGTTTCTCATTCAACGATACTTGTCTACAGCGTTCTAAACGGTTTAATTTTTAATGTACAAAACTGCATTTATACATACAAACACTCTCTATGATCATTGTAGGCTTGTAGGTATATTTACATGCATACCTTAATGTAACCTTTTTACAATGTACATTATTGAGGGAGAAAGTGTTCTTTCCAGTACGAATAAACAAAAGGCAATGAATAAGCAAGCGACTGGCTGTATGTATGTGCTCTCGGGAAAAAAATAACTTCAATGGGAAAATACTGGAATTGCCACTATATTTTTTACAACTTTTAGTGATACTTTGGTTGGTTATATATGATGATATGATGAGACCTATTCGCCCCAAGAGAGTCTTGAAAAGGGATCTTTTACATCTTCCTATTATTTTTCCCGTCTGGTTAAGAAAATAACCGAGAAATGGTGGAAAAGTAACAACAGGATATATTATTGTTATGGAATGGGTACTTGCTATGGCTTCTCTGCGACATTAAATGAACTTTAGAAGAAAATGTGTACATGTATTCAAACATATTATTACTCTATCACATACATATTTTCTGCTATACGAAGATCGTTGAAACTAATGCAAAAAGTTTCTACGCCCCAAATAGGAAAAATTGAGAGGAAAGCCTGAAACACAGAGCTTCGTTTTTGTACTTTGAAACAGCACGCTTATTTTACTGCGTCCTCAGCAGACTTTGAAGAAAAAGGGATGACCGTTCAGGAGGAAATCTGCTTTGCACATTTTGTATTTCACACATAAAAATCTCACACAATCACGTGTTTCCTGGAAAAGAATAAAAGGGGATATAAAGTGTGGGTGATTTTGCCTTCCCGGCTATTGACTTCGTAACATTACGTGCGGAATGATGATGATGGTTATTGCAAAGTTTTTCTCTGTAGATACGGGGCAACGCGTTGAGTTTAACATTTTAGCAAAAGCAGCATTGCACACATGTCGAATTTTTAGAGCTCTTCTACTGACTCAACTGAAGTAATTTTTGTTTGCTACGGGATTGTGCATGGCTGAATCGACGCAGCGAGAAAGGAAATGAAGTGACTTCAGCTCACACATGGATTTTTAGCTATTCACTCTCATTTCTTCCGTCTACATTCCGCAAGATTTCATTTTTGATGGATAAAATCTTTCACCATTCTTTCATATCAAAAATACAGTAAAGCATGCAAAGCAATATAGATATTCATATAAATGGTTTTATGTGGAGCAGTCAGCCATAATAATATTCAAAACACAATATAGATAGGTGAACAGAAAATTCTACAGCGATACTATAGTGTCATTTACCTTGGAAGAGAAAAACTGATTGAGTATGTTGGTCTCGCGGCGTGTGCCTAGCGTCTAAATACTTTCTGCGTGATGTGTGTACGTCGTCTCTTATGAAATGGGACATTACGGACTTTCTGCTGAATCACGTCAAACGAGATTATTGACAATGTGCGGTTCGCACTTTACAGTTCCTTCAAAACGAGTCGACACACGTCAGTTGAAGCTGGTTTTGGAAACTAGTTTATAGTTTTAATATTATTACAGAACCTAACGAGCACGCATTTGCTAGAAATATTAAGGAAAAAGGCAAAACCGGAGCTTAGATGTGTGCATGCATAGGGAACTCAGGACACTCAAATGTGTCCCCTACGTTTTTATCGTTGACACTCAATCACATCATTGGAGTCAAGAACGCTACTTAAATTGTTTATATGCATATAGCATAATATTCTTATCATTTTTTAAGCAGTTAGCACATTTTCTTTGGAGAAAACGGTGGACGTATCGCTCGGTTGCTGTAAGTCCTATAAATTACGTATGGAATAAGAACAAGCTCGTTTTTTCGATCATGTGCATAGTCATATGAGCTTTGCAAACTTGAACCAGTTCTGGTTTCGAATCACTGTGAGAGGAATGCATTTTATGTGGTATTGTCATTTTATGCGTCCTGAAATCGACTTTAACCCCATTCCAGGTACTTAAAATACAGGACTGATCTTATTGGCTTGTACACATATGGCTACTTTTTGTAATACAAAAAATTCATACATAAAAGATTGAATTTGGCACCTGTGACTTCCTTTTCCACATTGATTAAAAAAAACTCTCATGGCTTATGTTATGCATTTACGTACATTGAATAATATTTTAGTTTACATACAGGTACCTTGTGTTTATGTAGGCTCACCATACCTTCTTTTCAAAATGTGGTAGTAATATGTATAATACCCATTTATGCAATCCTTTCAAGTCTTAATAACGAGTAATTCTTCCGTAAGCGGAACTTTCTTTGACCTTCTTTCATTTCCAATCATGTTTATTGAATTTCGTGCAGAAACAATTTTCATTACTACTTCACCAGTTGTTGTAGACTTTAAATTTTGTCATTTTATATTAAAAACTTAACATTTTTGCTAATTAAATTGCTGCTACTTGAAAAAAAAAACCAAATTGCATATGATATTATTAATTCAGTTAAAAGTCGTATCATCGTAATTATAAAAATTAGCGAAGTATATTACAGAGTACACAAAAATAGTAGAACTTACAGTTACTGTTGGTAAAAGTTGGACTCGCACGTTTTAGGTACAAAAGTATCAGTTATTTTACTCCTTTGTCTTATCATAACTTTTTGTCTCAAGGGGTAATAATAAGTAATCGAAAGTAAAACTTACTTTTTAATATTTCAAAGACTTAAATGATGAGTGACTCTTAGGCATCGGCATGTTTTACAGTACGCGTATTTGCACGTAATAGAGCTAGAATTTCGTTAAGTAAGACGTAAGTCATAAGTACACCAAAAGAAAAAAGAGAGAAATTGTATATTCTGTAAATATCATCATGAAACGTCTCATATTAAAATTTTCTCAGATCTTTCAATTCCAATTATTTTAAAAGCTTTCTTTCATTGAAAAGAAATCAAAAGAATAGGTACTTTCTTTGCGACTAACCCATGAAAAAATACAACACTAGCAGCCGTCAGTCCTCGCATGTCTATTTTTACCTGAAAAGTGTATGTAAGAGATACATGTGATAACATTGAAGATGTTCCTCAAATTATGACTGTCTTGACAGTTTTCTTTACTATTATTGCTGCTGTATTTAAAAATTCTTGTATTCACAAAATAAGCAAATCAAATTACAGTAATATACATAATGGCAATGCTGTATGGAGAAAATTAATGAATGTAACCTACACAGTATACCTATATGAGTACGACTGCACTTTCTGGCTTCTTGCAAATAAGGAGGTAAAATTATATTCGTTTGTAGCCTTTTGATACATGGAAGCAACTCTGAGCGGAGAAGAGATTGATATCAAGTTTTACTCTTGTAACTTGTAGTGAAACAGGGGGAATGTGAATGTAAATTTTCTTGCCTTCACAAACATCTCGGTAAGTCTGGCAAGTCATTTTAAAAGATGATATTGACGCTTATGCTAACTACATTTTATACAAGATGCATTCAACTTTTTTCTCCTTTGACAGTGACTACACTTAAGGGATTGCATTTAAAACTGAAAGAAAATGAATGTCGTCTTGTCGTGGAGTGTCACTGCGTGTAGTTGTACTTAAGCGCTTTGTGCATACCATGCATGAAGTCGTAGTCTTCTGTGATGATTATGGAAATGGCTTGTTTCATGCTTTTAATGGCATTATGGGATTACAGGGAATAGAATGATGACTTTTCCTCTTTTTTAAATGCATGGATTGTGCTATGAATGCATAAAAAACACTGATCTACTCTTCTTTGTTGTTGGGATGCGTGCGACTTACCATTACGCTTTTTCGCCATCTCGTGCTCCTTCAATTTTCAGCTTAAAAATAATGAACACGAGTTCTCTCTGTGGGGACAACTTACAATTTCATGCAAGCGCATTTACATCTTTAAAAGAAATTAGTCGAGTGAAAAATTGTCAAAAAAGTAAAACTCAGGAAACTTATTGGCATTGTCTTTTGTTGCAAGGATTTTTTGCAGGCTGGACATGTTTTTCAGTCGCTCCAAGTGCCGAGGGCTCTATTTTATAACATTAATCCTTTTACTTGTGGAATGAAAATAGTTTTACCAAAGTAGTAAATAATTGGTCAAATAACAATAAATTATAATTAAAATATCAGCAGCGATGACGCATAAAAATAAAACTGCCGAAAGCTCTCTACAGAGCTGCCAGCTTATAAAAAATTAACTTTTTGTTTTAAATAAAGAGAAAAAAAATTATGTTCATACTTCACATTCAGATACCAACTTGCTATCGTAGAGTATGTCTTAAAAACTTACATGTACCGCTGTAATGTAAAACTTCACTTGAGTGTAATAACGCAAAACTATACGCTTCATCTAAAAAAAAAGTTTATCCAGTGAACAGTATCGTGTTTCGCTACAGGCTACTGTGTACTCCATACTTTACTTTGTACCGTGTCAAACGGTGAATTAGATTAAAAGCTTTTTATATGCAGGATTTTCATCATAAACTTAAATAACATGTCATATTTCTTTATATGACCAACTAATTACTATCCAACATCATATTTCTGACAAGAGGAACGGAGAGAAGGAAAAACATGCTACCAGTTCCCTCCTCAAAGTCAGGTCCATATAAGGAGTCATGCTAAGATTTTATTATAAAGTTCTCACATGCCAAGCAGCCACCACCACCAATTCAAAACTTTCTTTGTACTTAAATCGGATAACGTAAAAAGAAGCATTGGATGTTAGGCATACATGTTAGATAAACCGATATCAGATAATGATGATGATGATGAAGATGATATTATAGAGGCTGTAAAGAGGATCAAAAGCTCTTTTCTTCTCTCCTATTCTGTTTTTGCTCGAGGCTTGTTTGTTCCAACACTAATCTTACTCTTAAAACTTCCTTTTTTCATTACAGTTCATCTGCATCATCATTGAACGCAAGAGGCAAGATAAGCTTTAAAAATCAAAGGAAATCAGGCACACATTTAACAAGTAGTAGTGTGAATGAAGCGTTCAGTGGTAACGCAAAACCAATTTATTATGCATGTGTACATATTAAGCATATCTTCATAATAACAAGTACCTATATATACCCACATCAGCGACGAATATCTCAAGGTATCCAATCCACATCAATTCATCTTCCAAAGAATCAAGTATCATGTACATATTGATCTCCCTCTCTTGTTAGATTTCAAAGAAGATTTCCTTCTCTCTTGCTGAGTCTGTAGTAATTTGTAATTAATGACCCTGTAGAAAAGGGGTAAACAAAAGTTACTGCTTTTGAGCTTGTGAAAGCAAAAAGCTTC